>CAEFZX010031818.1:0-107097 GCA_903066825.1 Alfaro cultratus
TCTCCAACACTTCCATGCTAACGTCACAATAATATGACAGGGAGATATCTAACTTAGTATTGAATTATACATTTAAATGCGGATTCAGAGAATCTGCATCACAGCTTTCCACCCTAGAAAGCTTAAGTTATTTGTTCAAAAAGGGAACAAATAACATAAGAACTGCCTTTTAAAAATATGGGTATGGAAGTAAAATATTTTTATTAAGACTAAATAAATACAAGCACTTTCATACCATTAAAGGTCAGCATCAAATAAGAGATTTCTGATACACACATTAATGATTTAAAAACATCCACAAACTGGGTTGTTAAAGTGTATGAGACTGATGATGAAATCAAACTCAAAAGATGTAAACACCAAAAACCTTCCAATATGTACAATATTAGTTTGAAAATGCCCAATAAGATGCCATATTATGAAAGAAAGATGCTGAAAATGACTGATTTTAATCAGAACTACATGCATAAACACAAGGTCATGATGTTTTTCATTTTGACAACTTCTTATTTGACAGAAATATGAAGAATTAATGTGGCTCCTTAGTTTAAAAGAAATTTTAAAAGAAATTATGATGCAAATTAGTCAGATATTCCTGTGTTGCCTGGATGGTTGTGCACATAAGATGTGTGTGTGTGAAACCACATGGGAGGAGACTAAAACTCCTGTTAGCTTCTGGAGTTTCATTCTCACACTTTAACTTGCGTTTTTTCTTCTGGAACATCCAGGATGTGGATGATGCTACATTGTCTCGTCTGGAGCTGGAGAGGAAGATTGAATCTCTCATGGATGAGATTGAATTCCTGAAGAAACTCCATGATGAAGTAAGTGACTCTTCTTCTGATCCACTGTAGAAAAGTGCTTTTCATGGTATTTGTGCAATCTCGTACTCCAAGTTACACTAATTTCTTAATAAACTCTAAATTAACTACTTTAAAATATTTGCCAGAACTGGACCGTTACTACCTAAGACACTATATAATCAACTTGAAGTAGAAAATACTTATCAGTTTAAAGTAAGTGAAACTTCATTTCAGTTTCACTAAAGTGAAGACTTTAGTCTTCACTTTCAGGTGAATATTTCTGTCTTAGTGCATAAAAAGCATGTGGTAATGGCCTTTTTTATTGCTTTGAAATTGAAAATTAGGTTTTTGAAGCTGTCTCATATTACCACATTCCTTCCATGACTCACGTTGTGTTTGTTTGCTTCAACCAGTGATGTCACACACAAAGTAGAGGTGAACATTTTTGACATGATGCAATAAGAACATGCAGTAACTTGACAAAAAATACTTGTATGTGTCCAGACTTTTCAAACTTTCAGACATATGTTAATTTTATGTGCTTTTGTTCCTTCATTTGTGTTGGAAAAGTACTTTGGAAAACACTTGAAGACACAGCGCCTCCTACAGGCAGAATTAGGATCAAGTTTTATAAATGAACAACTTGGTCATTTTGTATTTCTCTCTACTAGATAATGTCTATTTTCACTGAATTAAAAATAACAGGCAACAATTTCTACTTTTGACAACAGGAAAGATAAAATGCAAGCATGCAAAATTTGTGTGTTTTTATACAAAAATTCAAAAGCACATTATTTTTAGTCAGTGGGAATGAGCGCCCCCCTGTGGTAACTTTCACATTTAACACTTGAACACATTTCTGTTCACAGAGGTGAATGATGATGACTGAGTTTAGTGTCTGATTCACATCAAATGATTACGTTATTTTATTTTAAAGGGTGATTTCTCAAATTTTAAAAGCTGTCTGAGATGTTGGTCAGACCTCAACTCAGTTATTCTACAGCAAAAATAAATCTATAAAGTACAATTTGAGATCAAGAATCCTTTGTTCTGTTTGTAAAAAACGCTCACAAAAGTATTTTTCAATGCTTTCTTGATATTAGGAGCATCTTAGATTGAGATATCTAGTCATGCCAGGACTGAATCATTTTACTGTGTCTATGGATGCTTTAAAAGGAAGTGTTTTGTATTGTAGAAATCAATCTTCCATGTATCAAATTAAGTAATACATGGATATGTTACTTTTGTTTTAGTTGTGGCTGTTTCTGATAAGATGTACTGAATTAAAAGATGTTTTGCAAATGGCCGTGCGCGATGCTGCAGAATTTTGCCGTTGGTGTCGTTAATGCAGAAATCGACACTGATTTGTGCCTGAATCCATTTGTTTTGAATGCTTCCCTTGCAGGAGATTCAAGATGTGCAAGTGAGTGTCCAAACCCATCAGCTGAAGATGGAGGTGGACAGCAGCTCCAGGCCGGACCTGACCGGCGCTCTGAGGGACATCAGGGCGCAGTATGAAACCATCGCCATGAAGAACATGCAGGAGTCTGAGGAGTGGTACAAGTCCAAGGTGGGGTACACACACGCATATATACACTGAAACGCTCATTAGTTTATACTGTATTAAGTATTTTTAGTCTAGTTTCTAGTGCAGATTTCTTAGTAAACTTGAAATAAGACAAAATAACAGAAGTAAAATGTCAGCAAGACATAGGAACTTGTTTTAAGTCATTAATTACTTATTATTGTTAAAAAAAAAAAGATTATTTCACTTATGACCAGACATTTCCCCCATGTTATAAGTGAAATGATCGCCAGTGGAACTAGTACTATTTCATCAATATTAAGGAATTACTGACTTAAAACAACATCTTGCTGAAAAGTTACTTGTAAGTTAGGCTTGTCTTATTTTCAGTGAACTACGATATTTTCACTAGAAGTTAGAATAAAAATACTTGGTAGTATTTTGTGTTTCTGCAGGGTAGGTTTGTGTGCTTAATTTCTTTTATTTTTCTGGCAGTTTGCAGACTTGACTGAGTCTGCAAAGCGCAACACTGATGCTCTGAGGCAGGCCAAGCAGGACGCCAGTGAGTCCAGGAGGCAGATTCAGGCTCAAAACTGTGAAATTGATGCTTTGAAGAACACAGTAAGAGCAAACGCAGATCCAGGTTTCTACATGTAAATTCATTATTCCTTTTTTTAAGAATGCTTAAAGTCGTTGCTGCTCTTCTTTGTTTCCAGAACGAAGCTCTGCTGAGGCAGATGCGTGAAATGGAGGACCAGTTTGGCATTGAGATCGGCAACTACCAGGACAATGTAGGCAGACTGGAGGATGAGATCCGCCACCTGAAGGAGGAGATGGCGCGCCACCTGCGGGAGTACCAGGACCTCCTTAACGTCAAAATGGCCCTGGACATCGAGATTGCCACTTACCGTAAGCTGCTGGAAGGAGAAGAGAGCAGGTGGAGCTGAAAACCTTTCATATCTTAATTATGGGCACAATATTCAACATTTTCTGTATATTTTATAATAAAAACATTTTTACCTCACAGGATTTCTGTTCCAATCCTCAATATTGGTATGAGCAACCACTTTGGTGATCGAGGTAAGACGCTTTTCACTCTTCAAACTAGATTAGATTAACAGTTGAAATCTAATCAGGACTCATTTCTTGTTTAGATGCAAATTATTTTGTGATCAGAAAAAAAGGTATTTTAAAAATATGCATTTTTTTGGAACTGAAATTACAAAATGGTGGCAACGTTTTTAAGCTCAAGTTTGCATAGTCTTGTATTCATTGATTTAATTTTATTGTTTTCAAAGCAGCTGTTTGTTCATCTCAGAAGGAAGATTTCCTTTCCCACTACTTTAAGGATTAAATCAGAAAATCAAACTTAAACTGTTTTTCCTAACCCAGTTATTTAAAACCCATTTTCTTACTCTAATAAGCTTCTTTGTAGTTTATCAGGTCTGTGTATGATTGGTGGTTTGTTTGTCAACTTATCAGTTTATGTCTTTTCTGCAAAGCTCTATCTAAATGTAAATTCTTACACCCTACATACAGCTCTGGAAAAAATTAAGAGACCACTTAAACTGATCAGTTTCTCTGATTTTACTCTTTATAGGTGTATGTTTGAGTAAAATGAACATTGTTCTTTTATTCTATGAACTACTGACAACATGTCTCTGAAATTCCAAGCAAAATTTAGTATTTATTTGGAGAAAATGACCAAGAAGATGCAGTGCTTTCAGACCTCAAATAATGCAAAGGAAACAAGTCCAGATTCATTTAGAAACAGCAAAACTAAAGTTTTAACTCAGGAACAGTTCAGAAATCAATATTTGGTGGAATAACCTTGAGGTTTTCAATGGGGTTCAGTGCAGTGGACTTTTCCAGAGCTGTTTCTAAAAATGAAAGATTATGACAGCAGCTTTATGTCGCTCTTGGGTCTGACTGTCTTTACAGACTATGAAAGAGCTCCGGACACTCACGGCAAAAAAACTGTGGTGATAAAGACCGTGGAGACTAGAGATGGAGAGGTAAAGAGATTTATGACATAATCTGACGATTAAATTCTGAAAATCCATATATCTAAATGTGTGCTTTCTTCACCAGGTGGTGAAGGAATCCAGGAGGGAGAAGGAGAGCGACTCGGGAAAAACCGACAAGGACGAGTAAATGTAAACTGTGATGATAGATGCCATGCCATCATAGGAACAAAATAAAGTGAAAAAAGTAGAAATTAATTCTGGCAAATTTAGTTTTCATTTCCATTAGTTAGGCTGTATGTCATTGTCTAGCAATGTGCTGTCTCAGCATAGGTGCCGTGTTGGATGAATCCCTTTGGACAGAGTCACTTTGGTGCTATGGAAGCGATTAATGAGTTGTTCAAATCCACTTTACTACTGTACCACTCGAGGCCTTGATTTACAGTTCACTCCTGTGGAAAACTGGACAACCGTGCATTTACAGCAGTGAAGTGAATTACTGACTGAAACGGGTGGTTTAGATAGGAGATGTTTGTAGCTGGAGTTATGTATGCCTTATAGTAACAAACCTGCTGACACTGCCCTCTGGCCAACACACCTTAAAACACAGACGGAGATTATTTAAAACCGTTGGCTTTTGTTTTAGAAGCTTTGCTATCCTCTCGTTGTTCAATAATGTGGATTAGTTCATGAACACGCAAGACAGAAAGAAAAAATGCTGACACTGAAAATATGTCCGACTAGACTTCTGCAGAATGTGCTTTTCAATGATGTGTGACTCTGGCACGAATAACGAAAGAATATGAATGTGCAAATAAATATAACTGGAACAAATGTTTGTCGTTTGTCTCCTTGAACACTTTTACAATATCAGCTATTTTACTATGTGTTTTTAATATCCTTGAAACAGAGTAAAATAGGATTTAGAAAAAGGAATATTACAAGTTAATTAACTGCTTCTTATTTTAAGCACTAAAACAGAACATTCAGATAAGTTGTTGAACACTTATGGCAATCTCTATTTTTGTGATTTTGGGTCATAACTTTAACATATTTAGAAATATATAATACCATTTCAGTTTTGAACATGCTTAATCTAAATATTTTTCCTTTCGTCTAAATAATGGGCTAGAAGGGTGGAGTTGATGTGTGGTTTGGAATGGGGGACTGAAGGGGGAACTGCTTGCCCAGGGTGCTATCCATGAAAGAACCGCCACTGTTTCAGACGGAGCTCCATGACGTCAGCCTCAACCTAAAACTGCAGAAAATAAACAAAATTAAAAATGCCAGATTACTTTGACCTGGTCACAATTAATTAAATATATGTCCTCTTTTTTTTTTTTTACTTGTGTCAAGATAAAAAACAAGTGTTCAACAATAAATCGTCTCATTTTTAATAATCTTGAGGTTAGCCTATTTTTCCCTCGGGTAAAACTGATAAGGAGACAAATTACATCAAAGTAAACTTAAACTATATAGTAAATAAAAATGCGGCGCTTTCAGACGTGGAGAGTCAAACTATTATCTAGTTTAATCAAGCTATTTTAAATACAGTCATCAAACTTGATATCTTTCATATATCACAGAATGTCCGCTGTGCCTGAAATACCAAACTCAGGGCACAGAAACACAGATAACGTGACGAAACTCCACTTCCGCTCTCTGTTGGCGCGGAACTTGTGTCCGATTCGAGACACAGCAGGTCGATAATAACTTCACAACCGGAGGAAACTTCAAACTTATCCACTGACTGGTGATTAATTCAAACTCTGGAGACGAATAACATCCGAAAGAGATTCATGGTTTAGAATTTTTTCGACTGCGTCTAAGTAACTAATTTATTTTGGAGGCATGTTTATTATGTTACAAGCTAACTTCTATAAATACACCTGACAATGGTAGAAGTGAAATGTTTTTCTATAGAAACCATAGCCGTAAGGTAGTTTGCTGTTGATGTCTTCATTAATTAGCTCCGAAGTTTTTCTTCAATTAAGTCATTTGTTGTCCAATTCAGTCAACCAGGTGTATCAGCAGGTAAATGCAATCATTCATATTTTAGCTAAGGTAAGGATGTAATAACAGAAAAAATAATAATAAGAAAGGGTATTGTACATGTAGAAAACAGCAAAACATTACCTAAACACAAGTTAGAGCAGAAACATTCCTAATGTTCCAAGTATGTGTTTATTTTAAGTAAAAAATTATAAAAGGCAGTTATTTACCAATCAACAAACAATAACTGAATGCATCTGATCCAGCTCTGTAGTTATAATAGAAGGACTTTTCAGATTGTTTTTTTAGTATCAATGTCTATAACACATAAAGTATAGGAAAAATATTTCTTGCTTTTGTATTTTTGATATTAGAACTTTGAAATACATCAGAAAAGGAGAGAATAACGAGAGTCCCTAACCTGAATGTGTTATTAAACTCAAAATCATGCATCAGACTGCATGTTGACTGATCCATTTATAGACCCAGTTTAGGGGAAATAGGCTGACTATTAATTACAAATTAATCTCTTTGAATAAAACTCACAACATGATGTTCTTTTTTCTCCCCAGGCTTCTGGATTCATCAGGTTGGCTGATGGTGCATAAACCCATTCAGGATGAACTGTGAGCTTTTGGCAACATGCAGCGCTCTGGGTTACCTAGAGGGAGACAGTTATCACAAGGAGCCTGACTGTTTGGGTGAGTAACTAATTTACTCAAACATTTAACAAAATGGACATTCTCTGATTTCGATCGTCTTTCCTTAAACTTTATTCCCTTGTGGTGCAGAGAGCGTTAAAGACCTGATCCGGTATTTACGTCATGAAGATGACACTCGTGATGTTCGGCAGCAGCTCGGCGACAGCCAGATTGTTCAAAACGATCTCCTACCAATTATCGTTCAGTACAGACAAGATAAAACCTTGTTTGACGCCTGCATCAGGTATGACTCTACACAGCTTTACTGGTAATATGTATATTTGTTTTACAGTGTACCGGTTGTGGTGTTAGAATGGTTTTTATCCTGTTGTCTCGTTTCAGGCTCATGGTTAACCTCACCCAGCCTGCCATGCTGTGTTTTGGTAAAATCCCAGATGATCCAGTGTTCAGGCAACACTTCATGCAAGTCACATCTCATTTGCAGGCCTATAAAGAGGTATTTTTATAACATTGTGTTGTAAACTCTGAGTACATTGTCCTCTAATTAAACCTCAGTAATTTGAATTCCTAGGTTTTAGTCTTTACTATATTTTTGCACTTTGTTTCTGTTTCAAGGCTTTTGCCAGTGAGAAGGTGTTCGGGATTTTAAGCGAGACTTTGTACAACCTACTTCAACTGGTAAGTCAGTGATTTTATTTATTTATTTATTTTTTACATAACTATACAAATTGAAAATCTAAATTTTTATCTCATAGTAACCACAAACGTCAGTGGTTTTGTGGGGATTTTGTGTAAAAGACAAAGTAGTGCACATCTGTGAAGTCCAAGAAAAACACATTATTTTCTCTTTTTATATAAATAAAAATCCGAAAAGCATAACAAACATTCAGAAGGAAGAAGAGTCAACTTTTGTCAAATTTATTTTTGACAAAAGTGAATAAAACAGCATCATAAGAAACACAGCAGACATGCATCACACCAAGCTTTGAACATTTCACAAAGCGACATGTGGTCCATAATGTGGTAGTGGAAGAATTAATGCTACCAAGACATGACTGTCCTCTTAAACCGACAGACTAAACAAGGAGAAGTTTAATCTAATGGGAAAATAATCTGAGATAAATCCAGGATTAGACTGGTTCCCCTACCAGGATGACAACGACCATAAACATACATTTAGAGCTGGAATGGTTTAGATAAATCATATTCATGTGCTACTTTGAATTGATCTGTCATATAAAATCACAATAAAATACACTGAAGCTTCTATTTGTAGCTTGGCAGAATGCAGAAAAAGTTAGAGGAATGTAAAAACTCTTGCAAGGCTTCAAAATGGAAACATTTTTGTATTTTCAACACTAAGACAGTTCTGTTTTGAGATGGTTTTCACTGCTTTTCCTGCTGCACCTTCATTCATCCAGGATTGGGAACAAAGACAGGACGAGGACAACCTGCTGGTCGAGAGGATTTTACTGCTGGTCAGAAACGTTCTTCATGTGCCAGCAGATCCCTGTGAAGAGAAGGTTTGACTGATAACTGATCCTTTACTCTTTATCTCACCGTTCCTCTCTTTTCTAACTTGTGATCGTCTCTCTGCTGACAGAAGGTGGATGATGACGCCAGCGTACATGACCGGGTGTTGTGGGCCGTTCACATGAGCGGTTTTGACGACCTGGTGAAGTTTCTGGCGTGTGCTCAGAGCGAGCAGCAGTGGAGTATGCATGTGCTGGAAATCATCTCCCTCATGTTCAGAGACCAGGTGAGCCATTGAAAGCCTTTCCGCCTTTCATTCATGGATCTGCAGACAAGCTCAATATGATGCGTCTGAATTTTTTAGACTCCCGAAGCGTTGGTGAGCGCCGGTCACGCTCGCTCCGCTGAGGAGAAGCAGAGAGACGCTCAGGAGCTGGAGGCGCTGAGGCAGAAGGAGCAGGCAGAGAAACGCTCTCGCACGCTGCAGAGAGGAAGCAGGTAAAGACAAACTGATGAAACAACAGTAAAAGTTTCCTGCAGTGATGCTCCAGGTCACTGAAAGTTGATCAGGTTATTTCCCCGCTTTATTAAATGCTTTACAATTGAAAACTTTTCTATTTCTTCATTCTCTAGATGAAGAGAATGAAACATTTGATGCTCTTCATTTTTAGTGTAGTAAAAATCAAATTAGAATCAAACTCTTTGATGCATCAGTGGGAATAACTTTCCAATCCCTTCATTTTAAATTGGATTTAAAACTTCTGCCTCCATTTAAGATCTTTCAGGACATTTACCAAGCAAACATTTCATTGTCAATGTTTGCTTTGTGACTTTTATGGACTGAAATAAAACTGGAAATCAATGGTCTGAAATATATTACTATGTTTAGTGAATGTATGTAATTTGTTTCCATTTTTAAATTAATTTATGAGCATTAATTTTATATAATATAATGATTTATTGAGAGGCACTATGGTTTATCTTTATGCACTTGGAAGCAATGCACTTGTAGAAATAATATTAAGATTCATTAAACACAATCAGTTACTTGTATTCAAAAACAATAATTTATATCTTAGTTAATGTATTTTCCATGACGACTTGCAGGTGGTACAGCACAAGATATGATTTACTTGTGATAAAATTGTTGAGAATTGTGATATTGTTTAGAATTAACCTTTATTTTCCAGACACTTGCCTTCCTTTATCATGTTCCAAGGATCTTTAGATATACTGTAGCACATATTTTTCACGAGTTGTGAGTTTTGTGTCACTGTTTCTTCCAGACATTCTCGCTTCGGGGGATCTTTTGTGGTTCAAGGCCTGAAAGCGATCGGGGAGAAGGACGTGATCTATCACCGAAATCTAAACAATGTGAGTCATCAACCATACAAGCCCTCTCTTCTGCAACGAGATGAGAAGTCAGCAGCTCATGTCTTTGGTTTTGATTTTGTAGTTCAAATATTACTCTCACGATCTGGGAAAAGCAGTGAGGCGTGTTCCTAAGAGAAACCGGCAGGCCCAGGACTGTAGGGACAAACGCCGCTCAGCGCTAAACGTTCGGCTCTTCCTGCGAGAGTTCTGCGTGGACTTCCTGGAGAACTGCTACAACCGACTCATGTACCTCGTTAAGGTCGGTGAGGAGACGCATGTGCTGTGGATGTTTCATAGATGCATGTTTCACTTCCACATGATGGTGACACAGTTAATACCTGTGGTGAACCGAGAAACTTTTAACTTGTTTGGAGAACAGCAGAGATGTATTATTCCTTTCTGTCTTATGTATTTCTTTGCTCACTTAAGGTTGTTCACTTTGGATTTTTTTCTGGTATTTAACCACTATGGAAATATCTGCTGTAAGAGTGTTTATTTTGTTTATTACTTATTTATATATTTTGGAAATTTACAATTTATGCATTAAAACTGGATTGAAATTGACCAAAAATATCAGAAAATCTGAGTTTGGAAAAGTGTGATATTAATAAAAATGTACAGGCAGGATAGTTTTGTTTTTTTGTTTTTTTTTAAACCAGAGATTTATTATCATTCTGCTTTTAAGTGTAGAGTCATTGTAAACTTCTTTTTAACAGTGAAGTGTTTTACTAAGATCACAGCATTGTCTTTTTTTTTTGCTACAATTAAATTAGAAATTAAAACATGAAGATGTTGTGATTTCTGAACAGAAATATACATATTTACTTTCGCTTTATTTTATTTTAAATAAAACATTTTGATGATTCACACTATTATTTATGTTTCTATCTATTCCAGGAAAGTCTAATCCGTGAACAAACGCAGCAACACGACGAGACCTATTACCTCTGGGCGCTCAGCTTCTTCATGGCCTTCAATCGGGGCAACGGTTTCCGTGCCGACCTCGTCTCAGAGACCATGTCTGTTCGTACATTTCACTTCATTGAACGCAACATTACCAATTACTATGAAATGTTGCTAACGGACCGCAAAGAGGCCACATCCTGGTCCCACAGGTAAAATCAGCTGGACAGATCACAAAAAGGACAAATTCATGACGAATAGTCAGATTTTTTTCTCACATGTTCAAACGTCTTGTTGTTTTTAGGATGCATCTCGCTCTAAAGGCGTATCAGGAACTTCTGCTAACTGTGAACGAAATGGACCGCTCTGCTGATGAAGGCATCCGTCAGAGCTCTAATGTCATTAAAAGTGAGATGCTACTCAGTCAGATTAGGAGGGCAGGTGCACAAGCACACATTTTTAAAATCACAATAGATCATTTATATTTAGTTTTAGATATAGCGTACTTTTCTTACAACTTTGTATTTCAGAGTACTTTACGAAAATTAGAAGCAAGCTTTCACTCTGCCAAAAACATAAAATAATAAAAAAATTGCAAGATGCTAAAATGCACCGGATTATGTGTAAATGTGTCATTGTAGACCAGATAAGATGCTATTATTTTTCTATGATTTATCTACATTGTAGCACATATGACTATGAACAAAATAAAACAAGAACAATAATTAAGATATTTCTAAATCAAATTAACATCAGCTAAAATTATACATCATTGTTAATTGTATTTAAATTAAATAAACATGATAAAATAAATCAAATATAAATATATTCTTTCTCATCTAAAACCTAATTTAAAGTCAACTGACAGCATAATGTGTTGTTAACTGAGACTCTGTGAGTTTATGGATGTTATATAAAAAATAAATTATTCTAGTTTTTGTGTTCAAGGAAAATCTTAAAACGAGTGAAGACTGTTAATTTGAGCAAACAATGAATAACAAATATAAAGCTCAGTGTTTATTATGGAAGCCAGCACAATTATACATAATCGGGCTGAACTCTGAATACAAGATCGCAGCAAATCGCTTTAAATTTGGCCTTTACTATGTGTGAAATATGCATCAACCGGCTTTGGTTGCGTATCATTTAGAGCACCTTTGCTTCGTAAAGACATGAGACAATGACAGGTGAATTTGTGGCAGTGGTCTAAAGGTAGTTAAAACTGTGGGAAAAAAAGCTAAATTAATAAATCTTTTAAATGTGGCAGCATTCTCAGCCCTGCTTAGTATTTTATTGTTTACTTATATCTGAAATCTCCTCATAAAGGCAACATCTTCTACCTGATGGAGTACAGAGAGATTTTCCTGACCTTGCTGAGGAAGTACGACGAAACCAAGCAGCCTCACTCCTACCTCAAGGACCTGGTGGAATCAACGCATCTCTTCTTACGAATGCTGGAGCGCTTCTGCAAAGGCCGGAAGAACTTAATCGTTCAGGTGAGTTCTTTGTTCCTGGTGGTTTTCTGGGTGGCTTGGAGCGTCTTTGAGGTGTTAATGTTTTCATCCTTCATGTCTTCAGAGGAAGAAGGTGAGGCGGAAGAAATCTCAGGGTAAAAAGAAGCAGCCGGCTCAGCAGTCGAGTCCAGAAGTGCTGGAGGAGACTTGGAAGATTGTTGAGGAAGAGCTGAGGGCGACTGAGTTTCAGGTTGGTGCCAGAACTGGCCTCCAGGGAGAGCAGTAGCCAAATGTTAATATGTTAATCTGTTTATAAGTAATCCAGTTTTCTGACAAAATGAGCCACTCAACTTGTTAGCTAAGTTTTGTCCTCTGGTTTTAGCTGTCTGCATCGTTGACTGAAAGCATCGTGCCTTTTGATGCCGCGTCAGAAACGCCTCTGGAGGAGCAGCGAACTGAGGCCATGGTTCGGGTGCAGGACGCTCTGCTGGCCCGACTGGGACCTGAAGCTCTGGCGCTGCTGCGGGCCGCCAGGTCTGGACCACATCCATGTTTCACCAGCCATGTTGCAATTAACTGATCTACAATTCAGTCTTTGAAGCAAATTTTAACTAGTTCTTTCATTTTAAAGTGACATAAAAACAAGCAGCAAGTTGTCATTTTTAAGACTTCAAATAATCTAAATAAACTGTTTATCCTTCACGATAAATCTTGCTGGACCATAAATTGTTCCAATAATTATTGCATTAAGTTACAATTTGGTTATTTAGAGGGGATTTTTGAAGTGCTATATTGATAATAGCATAATGATGCAAGTTTATGCTTTCAAAGATCAATAGAATTTAAGTTTGTAAAAAGAAAAAACTCTTTACAAGATATTTTAAATATCCAAAGTAAAACACAACAACAGAAGCCATGAATAAAATGGATTATGAAGTTTCTGTAAACAAAATTGCCCTTCAAAAAATATTAAATTATCAGAGTGGAAATTGTCAAGCTCATTTTTTATTTATTATGTGGTTAATTGATTATTGCAACAGACTTAATTAGCAGAATATTATTTGCATTTTCTTTTCAGAAAGGCATCCATTTATGTAACTGAGTGTATTTTTTCTGCCTCGTTCAGGGAAGTATGGCCAGATGGTGATGTGTTTGGTTCTTCTGACGTTGAACCAGAAGAAGAACTGGATCTTCTTAAACAGATCTTCCAGGCCAACCTGCCAAGTGAGCCTTTAACGACATGTTCACCCCCGTTTTCACCTCTGTTCTTCTTTTAATTTGACAACTTTTGTTGTTGTGTATCAGGGCCTCCTCCTGAGACTATTGCTGAGGACGATGATGAAGGAGCTGAGTTGGAAGAGGAGGAGCTAGAATCTGTCCAGCTTTCTGAAAAAGAGTTCAATATCCTGGACTTTATCAAAAGGTCAGGAAGTTAAGGCTGCCTTCAATCTGCTTCAAAAAAGCAGTAAGACCTTATTTTGTGAACATCAAGAGTTCAGTAGTTCCTAACTGGAGTAAAGTATTCCTGATTTACTCTTCCTGGCTCCAGCTGGCATCTTAAGGAGGCCCAGACAACGTGTTCATTCAACCCACATAGACTGTATCTTTTTATTTGGCTTCAGAAAGACATTTCAAGGCCTTGGTTAGAAGATTTCACCTCTTCTGTTTGCTGTTACAGGTTTGCCAACCCCAGCATCGTTCGTTCGTATCTTCTCCTCTTGAAGTCCTACTCGAAGAACACGCCTCACACAAACCACTGCGTAGCTCGGATGCTGCACCGCCTGGCCGTCGACCTCAAGATGGACGCTCTGCTTTTCCAGCTATCAGTCTTCCACCTATTCAACAAAATCCTGAATGATCCTGCCGCAGACGCTTACAAGGTGCAGTAATTTAATTTAATTCTTTTTTGTTTCTTTCTTTCTTTTACTTTTTTCCTTCTTTTTGTGCTTCCTTCTTTACTTTTTCTTTTCCTACAACTCTTTCTTTTCCCCTTTCTTTTGTTTCTTCTTTCTTCCACTTATCCTTTCTCTCTTACATTCTTCCTTTCTTTCATTCTTTACTTCCCTTCTTACTCCTGCATACATTTTCTCTTCTTCCTACATTTCTTTTTTCTTTCCTCACTATTCACTCCCTTACATTCTTCTTTCCTTTGCCTGTCATGTCCTTCCTTTCTTCCCTTTATCTTTCCCTTGTGTCCTTCATTTCTTTCCGTTCTTATTCTTCTTTCCTTCCATCCATCCATGTTCAGTTTGTGAAGCGTTCCTATTGCAGAAATATCAGCCATAAATCCACAGTGAACTTTAATATTTGATATAATTAAAATAAAGGACTGAAGCCTCTGCATAGTTCAGTCTGGAGTGAATCTCTGGGAATCCTGGATATGAAGCCGATCGTAGATCATATACTGGTGTGTGTCTAATTTTTTCTCCTTTCCCTTCACAGGAACTGGTGACCTTTGCCAAGTTTGTGCTGAAGCGCTTCTTCGCAGTGGCAGCTCAGAACAACAAGGCTTATGTTGAGCTGCTCTTCTGGAAAAACGTGGGCGCTGTGCATGAGATGACCGAAGGCTACACTAACGATGGGTGTGTGCTCTGCTTTGTTTGCATTTATGAAGTGTATGCCTAATCTGATGAAAATATTAATCCCTAATCTAACAAGTAATCTGTCATTGTAATTAAATATTTCAGAGAGGGAAAGAAGCCATCTTGGACTGAAGAGGAGGAAGAGGAGCTGCAAAGGCTCTACATGGAGCATCTTGACTCTGAAGGTTTACTTTTTCGCAGCTTAAACATTTTTTTTCCCGGTTTGTCGTCTTGAAAATGACCAGACCAGGCTGACCTCTGAACTTTAACCCCTGACTGTTAATTTTTGTGCGTAGTGCCAGACATTGTGGAGACGGTCATCCAGTTACTAAGCAACAGCAACCGCACACGGCGGCAGGTGGTGACCCAGCTGGTGCACATGGGTCTGGTGGACAGTGCTAAAGAACTGAAGAAACAAAAGTATGCAGTCGGATTTATTTCTATCAAAAAGTGTGTGTAGAAAAAAATCAGAAAGCTTTTTTATCGTTTTTTTAAAGGAAGGGCACTCAGATCGTTTTGTGGACTGAGGAGCAGGAACAGGAGCTGGAGCTGCTGTTTGAGGAGTACAAAGACTCTGATGGTATTTGGAGGCTTCGTTCTCATCACTATGCAAACTATTTGATTTCCCACTGCCTGTCTGTTTTCTGTAGCAGTTCCTATCTGGGATTCGGCTTTGACAGGTGAATGATTTGAAAGTGATTGTGTTGACACAGATGTTCTGGGTAACATCATGAAGAAGCTCACAGCCAAGCGCTCTCGAGCACGCGTTGTGGACAAGCTGCTGAGTTTGGGCTTGGTGTCCGAGAGGCGCCAACTTCACAAGAAGAGAAGCCGCAGCTCTCATGGAAAAAGCTCCGGGAAGAGCTCCGGAAAGGGCATGGTAGGTTTCCTGAGGTCTGCTTTCTAAAGGTATAAAAAAAAAAAAATCTACAAGAAACTCACTGATCGTATCTTCTATGCAACACATTCCTGTTTGTGTGAGCCTTAAGTCCAGTTATGTATTTTATTATTAAATTCTTAATTTGTTTTGCAGACTGAGGAAGACTTCTTGGCTGAACTAACTCAAGGCCTTGCAGATGAAACTGCAGCTGAAGACGACGAAGATGAAACGGAAGATGAGTCTGCGGATAGTGAGGAAGATGAAAATGAGAGAGAAATAACACAACTTGTTAGAAAAAGGAGACAAGACTTTAACCTGTCAGCAGAGCGCAGAGCAGACATCAGGTCCATGGTAAACGCTCTGCAGCAAGAAGGTAAGATTAAAGCTGCCCATCGTTTTTATTATTTTTAAGGTTTTCCCATGTTTTTTTTTCTTTAAGTAATGATTAAAACATAATATAATAAATTAGTGTAGCATAGAAAATTAATTCTGTTTCTTCAGCAGAAGTCTGAATTGTCATATTTTGTCTTATCAAAGGTTTGTCTGGATCGCTGTTGTGGCTGCAGAACAGTTTAAACAAGACAGCAATAGATAGAACAGACGATTGTGAGTATGACTGATTATTCAGACGGATTGTTCTCATTAAATCTTGCAGCATTCATAAAAAACGTTCATTAATTTAACGCTGCTGCTGCCCTGTTTTCTTCCCCCAGGTCCGTCCCAGCCTGTTCCACTTGTCCCTTTCTCAGAGGCAAATGAAGACGCCATGGAGAACAAGAACTTCCTGAAGCTGCTGAGCAAACTGGGAATCAGGCCACCTGAAAATGAACAGGTGGGTTCATGTGTACAGTGATCCTCCACTATTAGAAACTTCACTGTTTCAGCCAGTAATTACATAGTTTCTTTTTTGTAATTTATGTTGTCATACAGTAAATAAATTTAAATTGCAATAATGAATTTGTCTCTTGCACAATTAACGGCTGGAAATAGGAATTAGTTCCTCCCTGAAATGCATCGATGGACGGATTTTTCTAGTTTATCTGCTTTTACTTTATTTAATGCATAAGTAAATAAGTTATAACAACTAAAAGAATTATTTGAATATTTATTTTTTACTTAAAAAAAAACATTAATTCAACATTAGTTTATATTTACATCTTTTTAAATTAATAAATGAGTAAATTCAGGGTTTTCTCAGGAAAATTTGCTAAGCCCTTTGCTCGGCATTCCAGGACGTTCATCCAGCGGTCTGCTGTGTTTTTGAGTTAAAAAATGTTTAAAGTTGACAGGAAATTTTAAAATATCACTTGGTAATTATGTGTTATTGGAAAACTGGAAGATTAATACCTAAACACCAACTAGAAAATCTTTAAAAAACCTAAAATAAATCAATAAACAATGCTTAGCCTGATGGGGACACAAGTAAAGCCTGAAACATTTAACTGCTCCCAAATAAATTAATTATTTAAGTATTTTAGTCATTGAAAAATATCAATTATTAAATAAATGCAATTGTTTTTTTCTAAATTTTCTTGAAGTATTTAGAAATTTATGTAAATTTTTTAAAATGTGCTTCATATCATTTCTATTTTTTTTTCTTTCTTTTTTGTAATTAGGAAACTTTCTGGAGGATTCCAGAAAACATCAGCCAATCTCAGCTTTGGAGTGTGGCTGCAGCATTGACCCCTGGAGAGGACGAACCTGAACAGCATCAAGGGCCCAGAGAATCACCAGAAGAACCACAGGAGCAGGCCGAGGAGGAAGAGGAGGACGATGAAGAGGTCTCAAGTGAACAGAGAGCTCAGGCTCTGAGAGCTCTGCTGCTGGCACGCAGCAGGAAGAGCCACTGTGCAGAGGATGCAGGTACAGATGGAGGATCCATCCTTTGATTCCAGCTTCCTAACACGACACAAAACCTCCATAGCCGTTTGCTTTGTCTCGTTTAACTGTGCATGTTGTGACTGAGGAAAATCTACTTTAAGCTGCAGCACAAAACCGCAGAGTTAAATATAACCATGCAAATTGACTCTGTTCCCCCGGAGAGATGGCAGATTAAAATGAAGGTAAATCTAAAGCAGCAATTCTGATTAAGCGATCTTTAATGGCTCTATAAAAAAACTGCATCTAAATAAACGTCCCTCCAGAGTATTAGAGGTAAAAGCTGGAGGTGTTTATTATAGAAATGAGGAAAAATCTTCCTAATTTCGAAGAAGTAGAACATTACACTTTCTCTCTGAGATCACCTGTCGTTCCTCTGAACTTCAGTGATTTTAATTTTGTTGCTTTGTGTTTTAGGTTTGGTGTCGGACTCGGCTCCTGCTGGTGAAGCAAACAGTCTAACTGAGAGGTAGCTAATCACCATGACTGTATTTTTCAGCAACTAAGTTTTTTTGAATGTTGTTCATTTTCACACATTTTGTTCTGATCCAACAGATCCCAGGAGAAGATGTCAACTAAAAGAAGCAGAAACAGGATATTGGAGGATGATGATGATGATGATGTTGATGATGATGATGAAGAGGAGAAAGGTATTAGTGTTTCTGATGTTAAATTTCAACAAACAATATTTGCAGGAGCATCTAGTTATGGATTTTCTCATAGTTTTCTGAATATACTGGAGCAGTATATTCAGCTGGAGTTGTTTTAATCCAAACATTGGCTGAAGACGTTCAGTTAGAGAAAAGATGATGTAACACGTTTTGCTCTTCTGATCAGACCAATTAATAGAATCCATATTATTTCTTTAATTTTTCCAAACTGCAACATTTGAGTAATGCACACCTAATTTTAATTTTTTACAGAAAATGATTCTTCCAAGGCCATGGATGTTGATAGAAATAAGGATGCAGATTCCGACACAGAGGGTTTCTCTGCTCCCGTGAAGCGGAGGAGGAAGATGGCCGTAATAGACGATGACGAAGATTAGTGAAAGTCTTTAATGGACCACATACAGGCAGGTCCCTCGTGTTACTTAGAGGGGATTCAGTCCTCTGGAGGGCCCAACAGCAGACCAGATTATTGGAATCCCAAATAGCTCGTTTATGATGTAAATATATATATAAAATATGTGAACCAGTAATTCATGGTAGAGAATTTGGTTGTTTCAGCTTTTTATAGTTATAATTCCAAGTTCTCTTTCATTGTAACTTCTTAGAGTTAATCGTTCTCTGTAAAATTGTTTCAAATTCAGTTATCTTTAAAAGTTTTCCCACAAGTAAAAGTGCTTCTTTTCACATGTACAATTTTATGCGTCTGTAAAACTGTTAAATAAAACAACTTATCAGAATAAAACGCCGCTCTGCTTCTCACATTGTGCAACACAGAATTTGAACACTAGGAGGCAGAGATGTTTGCCCCTTTTTTCATTTCAGTGCATAATTTAAGAAAAAGTTTCTTAACTATATGCCGTATCAATAAATGATTAAGTGTAGTCTTAATTTGTTTAATAAAAAGTTTCATTTTGCAAATAAAAAGTAAAAAAAAGCAGAGCAGAAATCAAATAACTTCAAAGAAATTTTTTTTCTGCAACCTCTGCTAGATTTTCTTACATTTTCTGCCTCAAATGTCTGCAGTCACCATGCACAGTGTTGTCAGTTTTCCTTCTGGGTCGGAGGCGGTGTGTTGTCGTCACATCTGGACTGCATTAGTGACTTCCTGTCACAACATCTGCTCTGCCCCCGATTCAAAGGAGACCTGGAAATGCTGCTATTAGACGAGCACAGTAATGAGGGGGGTAATGAATTCACACAGTTGGCCGTATATCCCTTGTTCTGTACTGGGAAGGTTTCAGAGTTTAATAAATATGGTGACTCGTCCTGTGTGAACAGAAATGCTGCAAGCTGGATTTTCCACATGGAAAAAAAAAAAGGTTTTTAAAGGTCATAAAGTCCAACTTGTACTGAATAGATTTATAGATTAGTTCTGAGAGTTCTGAGAGCAATTAGTTGCACTACATTTAATTTAGGGGTAAAATGTTAAAGATGGATACCATACTCATCAGATTACACTGGAAAACAATTATTGTAGTGTAAGAAAATGTGAAAATGTTTGAGGGATAAGGAGGACATTTACAAACTAAATGTTTTTGTTTGGTTTCTTTTGAGCAATTTTAGACCATTTGCCTTACAGAAGTCCTTTAAAAAACTTGAGAAATCAATCATATTGTTGCAGTTAAAGTGATTTTACATTTTTGCAGCAAATCACTGGAAGGCACTTGTTATTTCAAGTCAAAACAGAGGTTACATGAACTAGGCCGTTAGAGATGCCTTCAATTATTGCCTTGGGTTAGTTTTCAAGGCTTTTCATTTAACAGGAAGAGAATTTATTACTAAATAATTTGCCTTCTCCAGAATAGGAATGGTAATTTTCCTTTACTCTCTTGGATTTCGTAAAGAGTTTCATGTTGAAACACACCTTAAAGTCACGCTCATACTTTCCATCTGTCTGGTTTCTGACAGACGCAGCAATCTAATTTATACTGAACTGCTTCTTAGCATGATGAACTTATACTTCTCTTAAAAATGGAGATTAGAAAATTAGATGAGTAATATTTTCTTGAACACTGTAATAAGAGATTTTGTTTACTAATAAATCCAAAGTAAAATACAGTTAAAGGAATTTGCATATCCACTTTTAAATAACCACTAGTTAATTAACTACTTAAGTGAATGGTAAATACTTAATAAACTATACATTGGCAGGTATAGAGCACTTTTTAAATGATTAGAAAGGACTGAAACACACATTTTCTTGCCAAATAGTAATTATAACTCAGCTTTTGAAAAGCATTTTAAAGCTCCCTTATAACTGTTTATTACTGAATCATTAGGTGTTAAAGTTAAAAGGAGAAACAGCATTGTTATTTATTTATCTCATAAAAATATACCATAAACTGCTGGATACTGTTCAAAAATCATTAAGCAATGACATTGTGCAATCACATATTTAACATTTAAGATTAGACAATATACTAACTTCATGCATATGCTTAGCGAAGGAGCCAGACTGTTAGGTTTTATTCATCGGGTACCTTTATGAGGTTGTTTGTGTACTCAAACAACCACCTCCTGTGAGTCTGGCAGACACTGTGAAGGAAAAGCGTTTCTACACCCAATCCTTTCAGCTGCAGTTCATTTCTGATCGTACCAGTGCAGTCTGTCGGGGTCCTGTCTGCAGCTTTTCACTCCGCGCACCCATCAAAAGACAAGTTTTAATACAAAACATAAAAAATAGCATTGATTAAAATTTCCAGCTTTGAATTCCAAATCCTGTATTATTGACCCAACATGAATCTTATTGAGTCTGACTGAAGTGATTTTTATAAATGAGGCCCTTATTAAGAGTGCTGATTGCCAAATGCCGTCATTTGTTCATTATGCTGTTGCATAATAAACAAATGGTGGCGAAGCACATGGCTTTGCCCGAAAATGCAGGCTCACGAATCATTTTAAGGACAATTAAATCCTACTAAGACCTTAGATGTTTTCAAACTTTCACTCACTAACTGATTAAATTGATGTTTTGGAAAGCTTTTAGCTTCAAAGACACAGATAAGACCCTGATTACCCAAATTGTGTCTGGGATCTTTTTAGTCTTTATTGTCAGAATATAGCCTGCCAAGACAGAGATCTTAATTATCGGAAAGTATAATTGTTAAGCTACTAACCCAGCGTTATCCTCTGTATTTAAATTCATCTAGTTGAAGCAAACTTCCTCAGAGTGATCCTAAGCAATGACTTAGGGCCCCAATGACTGATTTATAACACAAATCAGTTTAGCAAATGTTTGAGTAACACATCTGTATCACTCATCCATCCTCTCTTAAATGTTTTTTGCAGTGGCCTTTATTGACAGTCACCAGACAGGAAATGGGCAGAAAGAGAAGGGGGAAGGACATGCAGTAAAAGTCTCAAGGTTGGGGATGGAACCCAAGATGGCCGTGTTGATCACTATAACTCTGCTCTTGGCTTTACAGGCAATTGCAGTCAAGGAAGATGAATTGGGCTTCCAGCTAATATGTCAAGTAGATTGCACCTAGGTATTTCAGCTACCTAAACTGCATTTTCTGTCGCTTATTTAAAATATGTATAAATTTTGAAACTCCCCTGGCTAACTTA
The DNA here is from genome assembly GCA_903066825.1 of Alfaro cultratus. NCBI lineage: Eukaryota > Metazoa > Chordata > Actinopteri > Cyprinodontiformes > Poeciliidae > Alfaro > Alfaro cultratus. The sequence goes on from CAEFZX010031818.1 coordinate 21,729, forward strand.
ACTCTATTTACAAGTTTAATCAGAAAACAATAGCTTGAATTAAATTAGCAGCTGATAACCCAATCAGTCCACCATTGTTTCCTTCAGATACAACAAGAGGTGGAAAGTCGTTTCAGTAGCCTGTTGGGGCAGCTAGCCCAGCAGGCTAACGACCCCCGGCTCTCCAACGGTCCAACTGCCGAGGCTGGATGCTCGATGACGGGGAGGATTACCCCGAGGCGCGGGGGAGGGAGGAGGGAAAGAAAAACTTTTCTCTCTTTTGTTGTGCTATTTATTTTAGAAAAGGGAGGAGAAAAGAAGCTGTAAGATTTTTTTTTTTTCTGCTTTCAGAGTGGTCTGGACTCCTGTTGAGACGGAAAGTTTAACGGTTATGAGCAGAAAACGGCTCTGACCTTCCTCACATCTGCCGTTAGAAGAAAAAGAGAGAGAGAGAGAGAGAGAGAGAGAGACGGGGGGAGAAGAGAAAAACAGATTTGCATAAAGCAGGGAGGGGAACAAAACGATGCCGCTCGTGTTGGAGGAAGCCTCCTAGTTTGAACACAGCCTCGGGATAAAGTGAGAGAAAACCGGTTCTCCTTGGTAGCTAGCTTCCCTGTCTTTGTGTTTTTGAATGGTGGGCAGTTTTCCCAGCCTGACAGAGCGGATTGTCAAGGAGACGTTTCAGCTGGACAACCAACACTCGGCTGGTCGGTGAGTTTATTTATTTTTTTTACGCGAGCTCTTCTGAAAAGTTTAAGACGGTATTAGGAAATCTCGGTGTTTTCAGTCAGTTAAACTACTTTCCCAGCACCTCTGTGTTAACCTGGTTTTTGTTTGGAAAATGTTTTATCCCGGATCTCGACTCCTTGGTGCCAAAGTCTCCAGCTGGAGATGTTTGCTACAGAGCACGTAGCCAGGCTGCCTCCTTGGCTGCAATGAAACGGTTCTCTTTTCAAGCTCATTATTCAACTTATCCTTCAGGCTTTGAGGACAAAGACATGATGAGACAAGCTAATAAAGACTGTATTCATACGCGCTGAACCAGGCGTTCATACCAAAGTCCCACAGAAATGTGTCTTAATTAGTCCTGGCTTAGATTAACGGGACGTGTAAGAATGACAAGAAAGCTCTCAAAAACTCAATTCAAATGTGCAATTTTATTTATTATTGCTAACTTAAATACAGCCAAGTTAGTGTAATTAACCAGAAGCCGTGAGCTATAGCAGGGTTTTAAAAAGTAGGCTTTTAAAACTGCTTTTAAAAAGTGTTTCTGTTAAGACGGCCATGCAATTTCAAGTTCTAGGTTTAAGTTCTGACATAAGATGTCAATTCTTCTCTGCTACAGAATAAAAGCAAACCCCCATATAGCCATGCACTGCCAGTCAGCTGGCTAAAATTCTGGCATTTTTATAACAACAAATATGTCCGGCTGCAAAAAATATAAACACTGAGATCTTGGAAACTGCTCAAGGTTGCAACTGTGATGACACGGACTAATACGGGTTGTAATGCTAAGCACTGAAACAGGTGTTTATCTCACAGGTAGAGTCATATATTACGACAGTTTGTGGTGTCAAAATACACCAGTGTATTATAAGCCTGGCGGGCCAACAGGTTTTACTTGTGCCCCCACCAGGTTAAGCATTGCTTATTTATCTAAGTCTTTTTAAAATGTTTGCATTTTTTAAGATTTTATAGTTGGTGTTCAGGTATTTCTCTACCAATCTTTTAAAAGGGTTGGGATTAGGTTCTTTTAAAAGTTGCTTTCTTAAAACTTTTAGTAGAGTTTAAGGATATTTCAATGATTCATGTCAGTGAAAATACCAGAGAGATTTGAGTTTTCTACAATTAATTAAAGGTAAGCTTTTTACCTTTAATTTTACCTTTAACTTTCAAACCTCAAAAGCTTGTTATGGCCTTACAATGACTTTAAGCCCCTTCAACGAGAGTCACAACTAGGCACCCTAAATCTACTGCTGCACACTGCCTGTCAGATGGCTAAATGAAGGCTGCTACTTTTCATTTTCTTCCTGTCTTTTGAACAAAAAATATGTGTGTTTTTTGCTGAGAAAAACACAAACAGTGACAACTTGGAAGCTACAGGAGTTCCCTCATTATCCTTACTAAGGCAAAGCATTTGAGGACTAAGACGTGATGACCCAGAGTAATAAAGACTGTATTCATAAGCACTGAACCAGGCGTTCATATCAGGGTTCCACAGAACTATATGTTAATTAGTACCGGCTTGTTATGCAGAGCATGTGAGAGTCCAACGATGACTTTAATTCTTCTCTGAATTCGGAGCTCGGATCTGAAAATGGCATCACCCATGGTGAGCTGGTTCAGGTTTCCAGCTGAAAACAATGGATTTCTCTTAATTTTATGTGGTTAAACAGTAAAAGTACATGCTCACAAATCAATATTTTACAGCATTACTTGTGCTACTTGTTCAATGTTGCTGTTGCTACTTGTTGCTGTTCACTGCTGGTTAGATACTCAAATTAAAGCTATATTTGTTTTCTTGCTTACAAGAACAACAAAACCCACTGTTCTGAAAAAATATATATATTTCTGGTTGTAAAAAAACATGAACAGCTATGATTTGGACACTAAAGGAGGGAAAGAAAGCCTTTCTTCTAAAAGTACAAGCTAGCTTTGTATAGAAACCATAAAACCGTGAAATCTTTGCTCGGAGGTATCATCCTGAGAGAATCTTATCCGGGCCGTGCCTAGTATGAGATATCTTCCACCCTCCTTTGTGAAACATTTATAATGTCTTCTTATGAGCCCTGTTGCTCCGAGAAAGCCCTGCCCTTTGGTTTTACTGTGTGATCAAGCTTGGGATTGCCTTTTCATTTGGGACTCTGATGACAGCCTTTCAGGCCCTCTCTTTACTGGGGTGCTTACAGTCTGTACTTACAGCCACTTGGTGCAGAGCAGAGCTCCTCTAACAGCCTGCACCAGATGGTTTAAGCCCTGTGAAAACCCAAAGAGGAAACTCTTCCTAGCTCTGGGGGGAAAATAAGGGTAGGCAGGAAAAGAGGCACAGAGAGCCAGAGGCTGATCAAAGTTGGACTGCTTTTGACTCTGTCCTTATTGTTTCGATTAATCTTTATTAATCGAAACAATAAGGACAGAGTTGATTAATAAGGACTATGTCCTTATTAATCTACTCTGTCCTTATTGTTTAATAACAGAGTTGACTATTCGACTCTGTTGATTACATCCACTCCATACTACTATCTATAGTATGGAGTGGCTGTACTAGACGTAGTCTATGGAAGAGCTAAAATGCAGAACAACACAAGTTTGTATTAGAGATGGACGAGTCTGGTGACTCCTTCCTGCAAGAAAACCCTCATTGTCCAAACAGTAGCCACAACGAAAGTGGTTGCAGTAACTCTGAAACATCCTACTATGGACTACTTATGGCGCTTTAAACATAGCTCAGATGACAGGGTGCCTGGCTGACTAGGAAAATAAAGGCCATGGATGACATTCTAGGTTTGTGAGATTGCTGTAGGAGGTCCAGTGACCGCAGAGTGGAATTTAACAAAGAGAGCTAAACGGCTGAGCTAAATGACAGAGCTGCTCCTGTCATATATGGCCACTACTTTGGAGGTCTGAAACACAGCTCTGTTTTTATCTGACACTTCATTTTAAATCATTTGTATCGTTGTATGTAAAACACTGACCTGTTGGGATCTTGTACAATAACCCCATCTACATAGAAGAAAGTAAAAAACATAAGTCTAGATAAGTTCAGCAAAATTTCAGCAAATAATACACAAATGCTATAGCCAAAATGTTTACCTTTAATTTCTCTATACTTTAGCAACAGTCTCTTAGTATTTACACATAAATTGAGTACAAAAATGCATGATACAGTCTGATTGCTTTTATTTAAACAGAAATGCAACAATCCTTTTGCAATTTCTTGTTTAGGAAAACAAGAAATTATAATCTTGTTCTTGACGGGGTTCCCTTACTATATTTACAGTTATCAGTATGAACATGTCCTCACAACTCTTCCTGAGCTTTACCATGTGTGTCACTAACATCTATATCAGTTAAGGCCATAAAGATATTGAAACTCAATACGACTGGCAAAATATATCATTGAAAAAGCAGGGTTTGAATACATAGCCCAGGAAATGCTCTAGAACACCAAATATTCATTTGGATTTGAGATATTACCCACATTAAAACAGCAATTATTAGTCAATATATTGTTCAACTTTATTTTCTACTGTCTCTAAAACAGTGTATTGATTCTTATAGCTATAGTAACTATATTTACTCAGTGTATGTATTGTATGGAGTTTCATGCGTAGAACAAACAGCCACTAAATTTAGTGGTAGTTTCAAGTGCTTATTTCTCAGAAAATTCAACCTTTTTGCTGTCATGCTCTTTACTTTTGTAATTAGTAAGAGTATCTGTAGACAGCCGACTGCTTAATAAACATTCTGCTTGTGGATTGCCAATTGCTCCGCCTTTACAAGGTGGAGATGATGCCATGGACGGGAAGTTTTCCAATCTGTCTGATTTGTCTTTCTTGCAAGAGTGGGGAATGTAGTTCAGCCAGCTGGTCGGCAGTGACAAGTAGGGGAGGGGGAAGAACTGACATGACAGCCTGGACCACGCTGGTTATTTCCTTCTGTATCTTATCAGATGAACTTCAACCATGTGCTGGAAAATTGTAACTATTTTTTTAGAACATCAGAATACCTTCACGCGAGAACATGGAGACATATAGCGTGTGTGCTGAGGAAAAAACAATCTCAATCAGATAGTGATTATCTGACTGAAAGTCATCTTTTCCACTTTAAAAGTTGACACGCAAGGTGGCTTGTTGGGAGGAATGCACAAAGAGTTGACTCAAGACTTTTCCAAAGTACTCGATAATATCCGAATAATAAAAATTCTCTGTCATCGTTTTACTGCTAGGTGGTGATGTACGTTCTAACATCTCACCCTGGGGCGTTTCTGCATAATCTGTGGTTACTTTCAGGGTTCATCGTCCAACTTGTTCAACAGTAGCTCACACTATTGTACTCCGGGCCTCTTGTCAGGCTCTCACTAACATATGGACATCGCCTACTGAATGCTCCTCTGCACCACAGACCTTAATAGAGACTTATGGAACGGCCCCTCCTTACCCCACACGCTGCGCACTCCACCCATAACATTTGAATTACAGCTCTGACTTGGTGCAACTCAATCTGCAGATGGAAATCACCATGTTAATGAGCGTATGCTGCTTATGACACATAAGCATGCTTCATGCAACAGCATGCTTTTGTCCCTCTGCAGATTTAATGGGAGTGAAGAAACTGAAGCTTAGTTTTTATCCAGAGTGGACATAACTAAGTACACAAACGTAGAAGGCAACTAATTAGAAAGCGTATTTAACAGATGTTTGGAAATCCAAAAAAGTAAATTTTTCTCTTAACATGACAATATGTGGAAATGTCAGAATTTTAAGAAATCCTAAATCTACACTGATATGAATATTTTGCATAATGATATTTTTCTGACATGTCTGCGACTTCCATCAACTTCCAGGTACAATTTTTTAGAAGATGCATACATGGTTTTTGGACTGGATATACAGAGATTTCCATATAGCCTCCTTCTTGCCTGCCAACCGTTGTGTTTCTGTACTAGAAACCACAGCAGCAGAGACATGGTGTTTAAGGGGTTTTCCACTCATGTTTCTTTTGTCTCTGGCTCTTTTAACTTCAAAAATAAACTCAACAAGTTGAGTGACTGATAGGAAAATGTAACTAAAACTGTGCCAGACAGTGCTTCATTTACTTTACCTTTGTGTTGGGAGACTCAAGTGAGGAACATGTGGGAAACCACAAGAAATATCACTGTGGTAATATTAAATATCAGGATTTCTTTCTACTATCTAGTTTACACTATATTTCCACTGATTACGGTTCTGATAAATGAAACATGAGAGATGACAATCTCTGATCAAACTAAGAGAGGACCTTAATGCTCTTCTGGTAAAGGTCAGTGTCACATAGCCACATTTTCTTTCAGCAGACCAGCTACCATCTTATTTGCAGACCCAGTCCCTGTTTAAGGCATAAAATATTAATAAAAAATAATATTTTTAAATAAATTATGATGCCATCAATCACCATGTAGCGAAGCATATTTGTCAACACCTTTTTGACTAGAGTCCCAGAGAACATATAGATGCAAATCTCATTTGAAAATATATAAATCAGGAGTATTTTTAGCAGCGGCTTCACAGGTTGTCAAAGATGTTTGTCCCTATTAAGTAGTTATCAAAAATGTGTCCAATTGGCTGCTAGTTTTGTAGAGTGGAAAATGCTTGGAACATTCCTCAGAGCTGGAGACACATCCGAGACGTTTCATCAAGTGTCAGATATTGGTACATAAAGTTTCCCCAGAATGAGCTTACCGTTTTTCAGTATATTTAACTCAAGTGATTTAAAAGCAGAGCCATACTTGGACTAAGCCAACATTCTCTGTGCTTCTCTAGTTTCAGTGTGGTATTATGTTCAGGAGATTGTTTAGTTCTTCAGGAGGTAGAAAGTGTGAATAAGCCAATAATGAGGAGTTTTTATAAGTTTATTATTGGACATTAATTGTTTTTGACAGGTGTAAGTGTTGATTAACTGCAATGGGCTGAAAAACAGAGTTTGAGTTCAGCGAAAGCATATTTGAAATGACTGGTAAAGGTAAAAATCAGCTGACTGTATTTATTTAGTCAAGCTGTTTCAACAGACGTAAATCATAGTAACTGCTGTGCGCAAAACCCCGTCTCAGTTGCAGCCATGCACATTAGAAACTTGCAACACAATGGTTTCACTTATAGATCAGCCTGCAGGGCAGATTAAAAGCTTATTTTTATTGTGTCATTACGCTGCTCGTTTTTCTCCTCGAGTCTCGGATCAAAGTGTTTATTTAACTGGCTATACTTTCAACCAAACTCGTTCTGTTCTGTTTTCTGCTCCTTGTCACAAACACAGGATTAAGCTCCTGCTGAAACATGATGTTCCACTTCCTCTTTTGGTCATGCTCTTCCTGCTGTGGAGGGACAGGAAGCTCAGTATTTGATGTCTCGCTGAAAATGGTTTAGAGCAAATGCTATTGTGATGAGGAACTGTGATGTAGACAACACATTGTTGCATCATTTTGTATTCCCTCTGAGACCTTTCGGCTTCGCACCCGTAGTTACGGTTGTCAAGACCTGGCCGGTCCCTCAGCTGGTTGCTGTGTTTGGCTCTTAAGGTGCCATGATTTACAGCCACAAGTGTGTGTGATCCTGGGTGGATCTGTAAAGCCAGCATGCCAGACAGCGATCCGTAACGCGGCAGGTTTTCTGGCCTCTCAGCTGGTCTTGGCTGTCATTTAAGTGGAGGAATTGCAGTGACCACACAAGACCAAACCCTGATCAAACACACCCAAATTAGCAATGTGGAGAACTTGAAGTCAGCTTTGCATCTTTCCCAGCAGCTGAGCGCTGTAACCTGCTCCGCTCACAATTTTACCAGAGGGTATCTAAGGCCTGCAAAAAATATCTTCTTACAGCGCCTCTGCAGCCTGCTTTATTTTTTCCACACAGTAGAAAAAAGGAGTGGCGACTTAATATTTACATTGACATTTAACATGCAAGTGTTCAAGCCAGTCATTTGACATTAAAGCCAGAAAATGTTGTTTTTATCTCTTCTTCTGATCAGTTTGTTTTGCCCGAGTCCAATTTCACTTTAAGGACCGGAAAATAGCAGCAAGCAACTTTTTATTGTTATTTCTGATTGCAGTGAAAAATTGTTAAAATCTTTACCATAAAACATTTCTATAAAATGTAATAAAAGAAAAGAAAAAAAATATATGCTGTGTTTAGAGTCAGTTCTGAAATGATTTTGTTGAAACAAAACTATGATCCAGTTATTTTTCCAGACAGTTTTGATATGCAGGTTCTGATGTAATTGTCTGATCACACTGCAGTAAGACACCAATGTGTTTCTTCAAATTGTTCATCTCAGCTTATAAACGCTCTCTCAAACAATCAATACTTTTTATTTGCTTTGCACAACTTCTGTCCTGCATTTCTGTTCTCTTATCTGTATGTAAACTCTAATAATAGCATTAGAAGATATTAAAGGCCTGACAGTGTTTATAAACAACATTGCACATAGCATTAGATGGATTAGGCTGAAGTAGCTGAATTATAAAGCAGCTACATCTGGTTTGCCAACTTTATTAGATGCCTGTAATCAGTAGGAAGCTAACAGAGAATATGATATTTTGTCATTCTTATGCATTCATGACTTCTTATTCTGACTTTTTTTACTTTAATTTAGATTAAAAGTCATACTAACAGGTTTGAAAGAAGAAGCTCAAGCAGTAATACAAGAACCAGGTTTTTGGTTGTGGAACCGGTTTGCTCCGTTGGAAATCTACATAAATCAAATGGAAAACGCTGACAGCAAATGTCATGGGCTAGACTTCAGCTGCAAAACACTTCTCAATTTGTACTCACAAGTAGTCATTTCTGAATTTCAAGTCTAAACGAGTCTTACAGATTCCTTAAAGTTGGAATCCTGACTCGGAAAACCAAAAGTCCAAACAGCCCAGAGTTCGATGGTGCTTCATGTTAACAAGTTGAAATGTGCATTAACAAACTTGAGGCCCTGTTTATCTGCACCTCTGACAGTTTGTTTCACATTAAAATACTGTTTTAGTACTGTTTGAAGTAGTACACTCCCATGTCTCTGTCTCAAGTTACCTCCCTTCATCACAGTGGTGTCTTATGTCAAGGCAGGCTTGGAAGTCAATGCTGCCGGGGGAGAATAGAGCCATTATGGGGCAAAACAAAGACTCTGAGGCCCATGCTGTGACCTCTAGTGGCACTGAGAGGAAACCATGCAGACTCAAAAAGGAGAGCACATAAAGATGCCGGGGAGAAGCAGGGATACTGCTACAACCCGAGTTGTTTGCTTTTTATGTATATGCCGACTATACAAATTCAATGAACTGGTGAATGGCAGCAGTGGGGGGTCCAAAAAAGAAGCAGGACTATCTAACTAAAGTTTCATGAGGCCCTGCAAAAATCACAAAAACCCCTGATGATGAATAATCGAGCCTGAGCCTCGAGAGAATATTTAGTGCAAGTTAGCTAGTTTTTTCCAAGATCTGTAATAGAACATCAATAAAAACCTTGGTTATAATTTGTATGTTTTTACTGAAAACACATTTTATACTCCAAACAGGGAAAGAACAAAAAACCCATTGTGCATCATCCAACAATTTTCTTGTAATCTTTATTTTGTACTAGGCTCAGCAGCTGATCGAAATTGGACAACATTTAGCTTGAATGACAGTCTATCCAACACTGTACCCTTTTTTAAAGAAAATCATATTTAATAGCAGTTTGTGGACATTTTATTGATGGAAGAAGCAAAGTTTATTACCTTTTATATCTGTTACATGCGACGTTAAACGAAACAACGGATTATAGTTTAAATCTGTGTTTTGCCTGAGAAGTCAAGCTGTTGTCAGGAGAAACTGGGTTTTTTTGTTGAGCTAATTATTGTTAGCAATGTACCGGTAAGCTAAAACATGTTCACCCCCAGTGATTCACCTGGTTTATGAGTGTTGTTTTTGGCTGTTGGGAAGGAAGTGTTTGTATTTTGTTTCAATCTGTCATTCACATCCAAACTTTTGTAACTTTCTGGAAGCAGTAAAAGTAGCAATATAAAATCTGGGAGCAAATTAGAGGTTTTCACAAGCAAAGCAACACTTACAAGCTGGTTTAAAGGGAGTAGTTAGAGGTGTATGTCATACTCCAGTCACACTATTTTGTATCAGCATTCAAATGTGTTTGAAGACATGATGCAATAGGACAATAAGACTTTGGAAGCATCTAACACGCAAAAATAGATCACCCCAAAAACTGAATCAATGTATCTGTGGTTCAAATATGACATATGCCCCAATAAAGACATCACTGCAATCTCATGCTAAGCTATGCAGATGCTTTACTCACCTCTGGATGCTGGATGCTTGAAACCAAAATTAAAACTTATATTTTCGTCTACTGTGTGACTAAATTGGCTAATAATTATCAGACCACTTGGAGGACCATGGAGAGCAGTGTATTTCAATTTCTCATTCTTGATTTCTTTTCAATAATCAACAACTAGATATTGGCATCACAGAAAAATAACATATCTGGTGGTGGCACATCAGAACACTGTGTTCCACAGCATTGTTTTCAGTAAACACACTATTCGTAAAAAGTAGTGTATGAAAATGAGACCCAACTTCTAAAACACTACAGGATGTGATATTCCTCAAGGTCTTCTTCGTTTCCTAACATTTAGACCCACATAACATGTTTTTTGTTTTTTTTTATTCCTCGTACATGGCTAAAAACTGTTCAGTTGATTCTTCTTCTGTCTGTTATTTGTAAATATCATATTCTATCTACAGCAGCGTCTAATGTTTAAAATGAGAGGTGTAGTGAGTGTGGTGTACCTGAAGCAAAGGTAAATTTTAAAGGGATCATCTATTTTAAAAGTCAGAATAGTCTTGAGGGATCCAGTGCTTACAGGTCCAAGCTGTCAGTGTTTCACTAATCTAACAACTTTTTGCATCTGCACAACATGGTAACTTATAGCATGGTGCATTCACTGATGGGGGGGGAAGTATAGAAACTCAAAAGTATAGAATTTTGAGTTTCTGAATGGTCAGGGCCCATCAAGTAGAAATCTGGTGAATCTCTAATTAGCTCTTGAAATTCAACAGGTTTGTGGGAGTTCATTAGTATCTAGTGTGTTTGAATCTGTAAAAACATTTAGTAGTACTAAATAGGATTGAGGCTTAATACATTTGTACGTTGTATATATTTAGCTATGTTTGATTACCAAAAAAAAATTAAAAAAAATCTAAGGTTTTAAGGATTGCGTGACACACAGGTGAGGTCTGTTTCTATTCATCATCAGAAGACAGGTGGGCTGAGGTTTATTCAAATCTAAACCTATCAGGTTTTCCATACCAGATGTCATGTTAAGTTGGATAAAAGCCAGCTGGTGAAAAGGTACTAAACTCACATCTACTCACAAAAGGAATGTATTTCACGCTAGTCAACTTTTTATTTAATTTCAGTTACATTTCACTTTAACACAAATCATGTTCAAGTTTAAACTTGCAGGAACGAATTTCTCCTCTTAAACACAAAGAGTTAGATCTCGGCACCGCCCAAACAAGAAGGAAACAAAAGTTGTTGTTTTGAACTCCAATCATATTCGGGGTTGCAGAGTCTCTACTTGCAACGATGAATTCACATCTGCTACAAATTTAGAGTTTATTTTGAATTTCCTGAAATGTACATGACACACACCCTCTAGTTGTCACAAAGAGTCTCTTCTTGCTTCAAGGCAAGAGTCCAAACCCTCTTCCTGCCAGAAAACTATTTGTTTCCTCACTGATAAAGCTCTGTGATTTGCATCGTTTTGTTTTCTCATATTAAAACTGTTTGGTTGCAATGCATGCCATTTTAAATACATTATATTTTCTATTTTGGTATTATAGGGAAAAGTTAAATTCATGCAATCTGTTCCTTTTTTGAATTGCTGTAAAAGATAAATATCTCAAGAGAGTAGGTGTAGAAAAGCTGTGACTGAAGAAGAGAGGAAAACTTTCCGCTGCTCTCATTTTTTCCTACTAAAGTCATTCCTGGGCAGGACACGCAAATTACACAGCCTCATGTCTGCAAACATGTCAAAACAATTGTGGCTCATTTTTGCTTTAAAAAAAACAAAACATATTTCTCCTCTAAAAATATTGAGGTAAGGAAGAATATGGTAGTAGGTATGACAATAAAGAAGGAAGCAGGGCGTTATTTCGCTCAAAAGACAGAACTGCCTGTTCCTGAGTGTTTGTCTGAGGTAGACAACGGGAATAAGTTGTAATCTGATCTCAGCTGTGGTGAGCTCACACAGCAGGCCTGCCAGCAGCCTCGCAGAGAAGGAGCAGTCCACCCATACGCCTTCAGCCCTCTGCGGCTCCCCGAAGACCTGACGGCTTAAATATCATATAATTTTTCAAGACAAATAGAGGGTGGACGGCTTCTGAAACAGAAATCTTAAGAAGAAACGGAAAAGTTCTAGAAAATGTTTTAAAGTGGAAGAGAAGTATGAATATTGTTCATGTGTACGTTCATGTTTTAACCCATTAAGGCGCGATGTGTTTTAAATTGATGACAGTTTATTTTTTAAATCTGAATAACCAATTGAAAACAGATTATAAAAAATGACAGAGCTGGGTGGAGACATTTTTCAATGAAAAGCCAATGTTACAGCTCATTTGCTACTTCATTAAATCAATCTAAGAACTCTTAGTTGACGACTCAAACTCTTCACAGGAAACTGCAGCGTCAGCAGATGGACTTCCGTGGTTATGATGGCAGCTGTGCCTGCAGACCAGTTTGGAAAACGTCCTGATAGACTAGAAGAACCAGTGCCCTTCCTTTGCCTAATAAGCAGCTTGTGAATGCTGAATGCGTTACTTTACAAGCATAAACTTCAGCGCTTTATAGTGGGATTATGTGATATAAACCAGTAGACTGATAGGTTTTACTATCGTTTTAATTTGTATTTAAAAATAATCTAAAACGTGCTGCAAACTCAGGTAAAACTAAATTTAGTGTTCTTTTGTTTAATTAAAAACACAGTACTTATCCCTGAAGACAGTATCCCCACAATGAGACATGGTAGTGGTAGAATCATGCTGTGGGGATGTTTGTCTTGAAGATCAAGCCTCATTGGAGTTAATGGAAAGATGGATGGTGGTAAATACAGGACCATTCTTGAAACAAAGGAAGAAACACAAAACTTCAGGGATTCACCTTAACCTCTATACAGACACAATTATGAAGGGCAAAAAGTGTAAGAAAGTTCATGTTCAGAGTCAATCTTTATGTTTTTATTTTCCAACAAAGAGTGGGCAAAAATCTCAGCTTTTGGATCCATAAAACTGGTTGAAAATTTCCCCAAAACACCTTCAGCAACTGCAACAAAGCTGGTTCCCTGAAGAAATGTACTGTCTAAGAGGGAGCAATGCTAATGCACACAGTGCTTAAAATCTTTTCCCCTCCACTTCAGTTATGTGATACTTTGTGTGGTGATTTTAGGTTTGCCGTAATATTTTTCTCTTCTCCTACAGTCACCAATCCTGTACAGATGGACCTTAGATAACAGCAGCCGCAGGTCTGCCTTAATCCTGAAGTTCAGCCGGCCTCGAGGCGTCCATCGTCCAACCAAAATGGCTGAGCCCACTGGGCTGAGCCCCGAGGGCGGGGGGGCAGGTGTGGCCGAGGTCAACGCCTGTAGTTTGGAAATTGAGCGAAAATATGACATCATCCCTACCATCATCTGCTCCATGTGTTGCCTTTTTGGCATCATCTACTGTTTCTTTGGTGAGGACCACTTTTTCTCACGGACACCTGAATTTATTTATTTTTTTCACAGTTCATGGAGTATTTGAAGTTATATCTTTGGATTACTGTTAGTTTCTCTGTTCATTTCCTGTTATTTGTGTGTTTCCTGCTTTAGGTTACCGCTGTTTCAAGGCCGTCATGTTCCTGTCCGGTCTCATGTTCGGCTCGGTCATCATCTTCCTGCTGTGCCACAAGGAGCACATTCTGGACACTCAGCTGAGTGTGGAGGCCAGCGCAGGCATCGGTCTCGGCATCGGCCTGCTGTGCGGCCTGGTCACCATGCTGGTGCGAAGCGTCGGCCTCTTCATGACCGGCCTGCTGCTGGGACTCCTGCTGGCTCTGGCCGGCCTGCTGGTCACTCACCAGTTCTACACGCCGACCACGCTCTGGGTGCCTCTGGGCTCGCTGCTGGGCACCGGCATGCTGTTTGCTGTGCTGACGCTGCAGTGGCAGAAGGCCTTCACCATGCTCTCCACGGCTGTGTTCGGAGCTGCTATCATGACCGTGTGCGCTGATTACTTTGTGGAGATGCTGGCTCTTGCCAATCACGTATATGACTGCTTGCGCCTCACGCCCGGGCCGGCGCTGTGCTGGTACAGCTGGGTCATTCTGGGCATCTGGCCCGCCCTCAGCCTCATAGGAGTACTGATCCAGTGGAAGATGACAGGTGAAAGCTTCTCACACACTGAGGGTAAGGAAAACATACGGTTTGGCTTAGGAAATTTAACATTATCACAATTGTCCTGTTTTAACTTTACATGGTACGTTTATGTGTTAACCCTATCCACTTTGTTGCCATATTTACCGATTTTTCAGACTCCTCTAGAATTTTATTTTTTTAAATCAACTGGTGATAAATTTAGCGATTGTTTTTCTGGGTTGTCAGAGATTTATGGCGACGACACCTTCGTTTCCTCACCACTGCAGTCAGTCTGACAGTCGTCCATTCGACAGCATACCTTCACCAATAGTCAGAGCAGAGAAGAGCCATTCCACTCCGTGTCCACATTGCACGTAAATCACACATTTGCAAAGCTGAGGCACTGATCGCCACGGCAACGCTCATTAATCAAACTCCTCACTGTCCACTGAGGGGGCCGTGTGTCTGAGTTAGAGTTGCATCGAGCTGCACCGCTACAACCAGCGAGACAGTTTTAGGTCAAATATCGCAGAACTAAAAAATGAACATGAAAATATCAACATTTGCAAAGAAACATAAGATAGGACTCTAAATAACCTATTTAGGTAGTTTTATCAACAAAAATAGTTGGCCTGGGGTTAGTTACACTTTAAGTGTTCATCTTCTGACTGAAGAAGAAACATTTAATTTGTAGATAGCTGAATCCAGTAAACCGAGAGCTGAAGCGAAAGGCAAAGCTCTCTCTTCACCAAGATGGAAACCAGGCAAATGGCTAAATGCATAAAGACCACTCACTCATTGAACTGAACTTCTGATTCAAAAAACTAATCTTAGGGAATTCCTTGCTCTCTTTTGTAACTGTATTATCATAACATTTCAGAACAATCTTCAAAATATTTTCCGCAGCCTTCCTGCCAAAATTCATTATTTTTGTCTGGAACAGGTGTGATCTCACACTGTAGGAAACGTTACTATAAACAATAGTTTTTGTTTCTTAAAAACAACAAAATAATTACGCAAATGGTCAGGATCTTATATTATGTCTCCATACGTATTCCCTAGAGCATTTTTAACTCTGAGTTGTTAAAAAGGTTTTCAACATTTCAAAATTCAGCGTTTTCCACTGAAGACAAAGATTGAAAACTTACAAGCATAAAACGGAGCTATTTTGTTATCTTACATGAAGCCTTCGTGTTATCTGTTATCTTGGTCTCTCACAAACTGAGCCACACAAATATGAGGAGATATAATTGAAAACATCTTTCCTTTTAACTGCTTCTTTTTTCTCTGTGCTTCCTCTATCTTCACTTAAGCAACTCACAGATCCTGAAAATAGCTTATTAGTCTTCTTCAAATTGTTACAGCATCTGCATAGAAGAGGGTTGGTCTAGTATCGACTGGTAACACTTAGCACAGTGAGTTCATTGACTGGTTTATGGTCGGCTGGTCACAGGTTGAGATGGATCAGGCTGAAAATGAGATGATTTTGAAAACATTGCAGCAGTAAAGCATCACAGAGTGTGAAAGTCAAGTTTGAGAGAAGTGAAGGATTTCCAGATCACACTGTTTTTGGTACAGTTGAACACTTGAGTTTGTCTACAATGTTACTAGATAGATTTCCAATAAAATAAAAAGAAAACCTGTCATATTCTTTCAGGGAACATTTTAAAGTTACATTTTTCACACTTGACAAATTGCTGAATTTTTTTCAGTTGACACTTTTTAGATGTTGCTCAAAACCTCAAACTGAAATATTTTGATGACACCAAACTTTTTCTGCTAAACTCACCAGCTCTCTTCGCACTAGAAACCCTGAGATTAAAATTTATTTAATATCCAAGTAAAGAATGAGAGTTTTATCACATGACTTTTTGTCTTAACAAGATATTGGAGGATCTCTAAAGAATAAGCTATTTGCAGGCCAGAGCAAAAATATCTCATCAGAAATCTGAATTATCCCTTTAAAATGCTGCCTGTTTGCTTAAACTCAGACAGTTTGCTGAAAGTATTTATGATCGATGTTTTGGTCAGCGTTTCACAGACACAATCAGTTTCCAAAGGCCGGTTTCAAATTGCCCTTCCTCTTGCAGTTGTCATCAGCCGGAGACAGAAGCGGGTTCAGCTGATGCGGATTCGAGAGAAGGACGCCAAGAAGCGACAGCAGGCAGGTGGGCAGGAAGGCACATACCGCCGTAAAGCCACCCCAGTGAAACGTTACGCTGGGGATCTACTGGCACCGGTCAGTGTCTCCCAACAAGGCGTGTGCTGTAGTGACTTCTTTTTTTTTTTTCTATTCTTATTTATTTAAATAAGACGAGCAAACGTCTTTATGAGTGGGTAATGTTTTATTACCTTACTTCCCCTCCAGAACTCATGTCTCTCTGTGTTTGCCCTTTGTCTTCTCAGAGCTACCTGCAAAGTCTGCGAGATCGGCAGATGGGAACAGGTACTTCCCTTAGCAGCCTCGGCACCACCAACCCGACCATGGTCGACATGGACTGCGAGACCGGATCCATGGTTCCCCTCACAGCCACGACTCCAGTCGTCAGGGTCTGAACAAAAAGGCAGGACCTCCTGATTCCTGGTGGGAGGTGTCTTCATCAGGAGATTCCTTTGGTTAGGGGTCTTCCTCACGCAGAGCAGCACATGCCAACTGCTCTAGTGTCTCTAATTGCTGTGAAGTAGATCTGGTAGCGAGGATGTTTTTTTTGTTGTTGTTTTGTTGTTTGTTTTGCGGTGAGCCCTGTGTGTCAAACAGAATGCCACTGAGGGATAACAAGCATCGAACTCTGTTTTGATGGTGCTAAAACCACTATGACCACTGTGTTTCTCAGAGAAACAGTATCAAGTCGATACTAACAGAAAAAGGTCTCCCATTTCCACTTATTGTGTATTTGATACACAGCAACAACTGGAAGCCTCAGAAACAGACGTATATCTGCATTTAGTGTACTGTACTTCAGAAGTTAGCCATTACCACGAAGAGTTTTAGTATTACTTGCCTTACATGCTAGTTGGGTGGTTGTAGGATTTGATGAAGTAATGCATTTGATTTTATGTACTTCTTTTATTTTTATAGATGCACCAATCTTTAGTTTTTCTACTGATTTTCAAAACGTCTTTGAGGTCTGAGCAGATTAGTGTTTTAGTTTCTGTAAAACATGTACTGCAGGTTCCTCAGTAGACGTTCCAGTGTTGAATTTAATATAAAATAAACAGCAAAAACATCCCCATTTATTCATCACAGCTCTTCCCCTAATATTTATCTGAACTATTCTGAACTCCCTAACCTTTTTCTGAACACATCAAGGTACCTGCTGTTGGTTTTGTTTAACTTACAGCATTGAAATGTAAATATTTTCAGTTCTTTTCCACTTAACTTACAAAACAAATTATTTCTCAGCAAAATGTGGTGGATAAAGGGTGATTGGCTGGCACCTTAACCAGTAAATATTTACCATCCAGAAAAGAGATTTTACTGGAAAAAATTATCCTTTCTTGGTGGTATTTATTTATCCATTTATTAAATTGTAAAAAATCCAAAATGCCCCAGTATTTGAGCTGATCAAGAAAAATTGACTGATTTGTGATCTTTAGATGATTTTTTAGACATCTAAATCATATTTCGACATTATACAAAAAGTTGGTATGATAAAAAATATTGTTGGAAATATTGGACGTTATGTTCTACGTTCAGATTCTCTTTTTTTGAATATGGTTTAACATTTAACTGAAATATTAGAAAACACTGATCCACAAAGTTTTGAGAAGATTAAATTACATTTACACATCAGAATGTAAATAATGTTCTGTTTCATCATCATCTGCGCCAGTGTATTAGCATTAAATTACTACATAAACACTGTTTTTAATCCAAGAAGAGTTATTCACTGAAAAATGCATGTGGTGAAGAAATGGTTTGATTGTTCAGAATTACTGATCAGAGCTCAGTGAGGGAAAATTAGCTCATTTTCAATATCTGGCCAATTGATTGGTGCATCTCTATTTGTTTTCTGTGTGGATAAACGGTGAGATGTGATGTGAGTTCTTGGCGTCTGACGATGTAAAGCATGAAAAACCTGCAGAGAAACTGTTCTTCAATGTTTTCTGCTGGAACCTCCAGGATCTGTTTTAGCTCGACCGTAGATCTGTTTTCTGTTTTTTTTTTTTTTACTTCATAGCTTTGGTCAGAACAGAGTCAGTAAAGATGTATGCTAATGTTTTATAAACGTAATTTATGTGATAATCTAGTACCTGGTAGTGTTTTAAAAAAGGACAAAACTGCATGTTTGAGGGGTTTTTTGTTGCCTTTTTTTGTAGGTTGTTTAAAGATTTAATGTTTCATTTGTTGTTTTTCAAAAACAGCACACTTGTTGCCTGAATGTGTAAATACTTGTTAATAGTTTTCACAGATTTTAATAAAAAAACAAAACAGTTTTAACTCAAAATTTGACTCGAATGTGCAGCACTGTTTGTCTCCTCTGGCTCTTAGCAACTCCAGCAGCATTACTCACTGGATTTTTCATCCGCAATAAAGAGGTCATGGGGAGGATTTCCTACCCTCTGATTGGTTGGAGTTGCCATGGCGCCTCCAATTTTTTTCCTTCTCTTTTTTGTGCAGACAGCACAATGCAGGACAGACCGTTCTTTCATCACTATGAACGTAGCATAGTTATCTGATTTTTATGTAATTACGAACAGCTTCTTCTGCTGACAGAGCAAAACGTTTGCATTGTTGACAATGTCTTTTTTACTTTATAAAATCTCACATTTTCTCTTTAAAAAATAAATCTGATCCAAAACATGCACACCATGCAAGAAAAAAGCCATAATGTAACATCTTAAGAAAAGTGTTGCAACACATAATCCAACACATATGTGGAAGAAATAAGGAAAACAGATGGCCTCGATTTCTCTCCAAGATTATACTGAAGCTTACATAATTCATCAGCCTGTGGAGACTTTCTGCTCTCCACAAATCAGCCTGAAGGGGCTCAACAGTAATAAAATCCAGTGAAGTTAAGTCAGTCAGTCTCTTACTATTTTTCACCAATTCACAATTAATCACTGATGTTGAGGTTGTTTATTAGTCAATGCCCTTGGATTGGACTCAGAATCCCGTCCTCTGGTTGCTGCTGCCCCCTGGTGGTGGGTCGCTAGCATCTCATCCATCGCTTCGCCTTGCTCAGCGGGTACCAGCTGTCCACTTCCAGCTGCTCGTTCACTCTCCAGTAGTTGTCGCCCTTGAAGAAAAATATCTTTCCGTTGTTCCAGGTGAAGGCTGCGTCAGGAGAGGACGGCAACCCGCTAATGAGTTTGCTCAGCGGCTTAGGGTAGAAAGAAAAATTGGGTTTCACCTCATCAAACTGCCAGTGGTCCGATCCCTGCATAGATAGAGAGCAAAGAGTTGGGATTAAAAAACATAACTACCTGTTGAGATTGTTAAACATGAAGGCAGGTGCATCTCAATAAATATCTTCTTTCCTACCTTTATGAACACAAGCTTCTGGTTAAGTTGCAGGTATAAGGCTGCGTCGATGTTAGGAGGGACGCGTTTGACCTGTTTGGGGTAGCCGTAGTCAAGCATGAACCTCGTGTACCTCCACACTTTACTGCCTGTGACCAGAAAGAGTCCAGACATTTAATGTTTAGAAGCAGAATAAACCCAACAGAGGCTCAACGCCATGAAACAGAAATGGTTGTACCTTTAAAAAAGTACGTCTTGTTGGTTCTCTGTGAGTGGACAGCAGCGTTCAGGCCTCCTGGGAGTTCCCACCACAGTCTGTTGATCCTTATTGGACTGTTGTGGCCCATATCAGAGATGGTCCACACATAGTCCCCACTAAAGGCAAAGGTTTTGTCCCATGGTCCTGAATAAACAGATTTTGATATTATTCTAGAATCTATTAAACATTTATGTATAAACCAATTAACAATCTCTTTCAATCTAGTCAACAGTGTTTGTTCTGTAAATTTCATATATGCATATACTTTGAAAATCGAAGGAATATTTAGTATAGTTATGGTTATTTTCTCTTTTAAATGGTCATAATGCCTGCAGCAAGGTGTCAGGTAACACACCCAACATGATGGCGTCCAGGTCCGCAGTGCAGGGGTCCGGTATGGAGCTGCTGTCCACCGGGCTGCCCAGAGTCGGTGTACTGGACGTTATGGTGCTGATGGGTTTGCCTGCAACACAAATTGAAATCTACAGTTTGAGGAATCATAAATATTTCCCTTTATCGACATCTTGGGACATAAAAGTAAATGATTTGCTCTCTGGAGTTGGGATACGTTTGCTGCTCATTTAAATGCTTACTGTCTATTTCCCGTTAAGCTTGTGAAGAAGATAATTTTGTTATCTATGCTCAGAGACGGGGAGTACTGGTTGCCTTTACTTGAATAACATTTTTTGGGGAAAAAAAAAATTTTATTTGCACTTTTACTTAAGCGTTATATTCTGTTGCTACTCTTCCTTGAGTAGATTGATTTTACATTTAAAGAAACAGACTTCAAAGAATGGAAACATTAGATTCTTAGATTTCTGCAATGTATGAATTCAAGTTTAGGCAAATCTGAGCATAAATTACTCAACATTTTCTACATGTCACCTTTTCCGTCATTATTACTTGTTTAGTTTGTGTTTGTAAACATGGCTATTTTAATCAAAAAGTTACATAAAATGGGTAAAAGGTTTCTCATACATGCATGAAAGAATCAATTCAGCACTCAAGGTATGTTTTTGATGTGTGAATAACATAATGACATCATGTAAAGCTCAAAGAAGTCGACTTTACATAAAACTGCCTTCCCAGATGAGTTTAAACTCTGTGGATTAAGAATGGGATGGCACTCAAGTTTATAAAAAGGAATAATATCAAGGTTCATTCACTTTGTCAGAAACATAATAATTATCATGAACAATCACAGGAACTTCTCTTACTGCACTTACCGTAAAGTGTCTGAATGCCGTTAACATCGTCTGAATGCAGCCTGAAGTTGACGCGATAACCAGCGTAAACTGGCGCCATCAGGGCGCTCCTGAACTGGGAGTGACCCAGTCCCAGAGCGTGTCCTATTTCATGGGCAGCCACGATACGCAGGTTAGTGCCGTAGTACGATGCCTCCGTCCAGAACTCGTCCTCATCAAAATGGACGACACCAGATTCTGGTGACTCAGCATGAGCCAGTACGTGACCTGCAAGGAGCATCCACACACACACACACACACACACACACACACACACACACACACACACACACACACACACACACACACACACACACACAGCAGGATTACACTCCTGCGAAATGGTTTGTGTGGGGAACAGCGAGTGGATTTGGAAAGGGAACAAACCCCGGCCGTCAAACGGGACTGGGCAGAAGCCATCTTTCTTATGAAAGGAGATCTTGATGTCTGCTCTGCCGAAGTCGATCTCCGTGAACGTCAGATCGGCCGCATCGCTCCAGTACTTAAAGGCAGAGCGGAGGGCCTTCCTGACCTCCGACCTCACCATGTCAGGTGTGTAGTTGTGGATGCGGTAGGTGAGTCTCTTCCTCCTCCAACGACCTGAGAAAGACAAGAATCCTTTACTGTGAGTCGCTATTAAAACCACATTTAAAGGAAGTCACAACACCTTTTCATGTTTTGTAGTGACACATCGCCAAATCTCACAGTATTTCATTAGGATTTTGTGAAACAAGCCCAAAAGTAGTTTAGTAGGAGAAGGAAATGATACATAGTTTTCATATGTTTACATATCGAAACCTAAAAAGTGTGTGATGCATTTGGATCCAGGCCTTTTGAGTCATCACACTTGAAATTACATCTGCAGAACATTTGTGTTATGTCTCCACCAGCTTTGGACATCTGGAACTGAAATCTCTGCCTGTTCTTTCAAGTCAGAGTGGAGTGATTCTCAAAAAGATTTAGATCTGGACTTTGACTGGACCATTTTAGCACATCTCTGACATATCTGACTGTCTCCAATACGTTTTATTGTCCTGTGTTTAACTCTACAAACTCTGCTCCACTGTCTGATGACGAAAACAATCCCGATATCGAGACCTGCCCTGAGAAAGCTAATTTGGCTTTAAATAGGTTTGAGTTCTTGTTAAAGGTGCTATATCTTCTGAACCTTTACTTTGTAACATAACATCTTTTTGCAGTGTGATTTTCTCCAGCTGTCCTGTTTATGACTTCAGATTACTTGTAAAACTACGTCACATTTCTACCTCTCACACAGACGGCTGGTTGATAGAAAAGCTGCTGAAGTAAAATGAACAATTGTGTCTAAATTTTCTGACTCACCCATCACTTTGTACTTGTGTAACTTCTTGTTGAACGGATCCTCCAAGCCGCAGCGGGGCTGCCTCATCACTCCAAGCGTGGCTTCATCTAACTCTCCAGTAGGGGGCAGCTCATTCACCCCCTGGAAGACTCTGACCAGACAATTTAAGACAATTAAACATCTGCAAACTGATGCTTGATTGACACATTTATTGTTTGGAAATGCCTGTTTGCAACAGCAGGCACCTTCAAGTTTAGTCTAAGTTTGTTTGATTAAAAGAAAGCAACAATAAAGTCACCTAAGTGCTTCAATGACCTCCTCCAGGTAAGAAGGGTCCTGTGGATCAGCTGGGTCATTTAAGTAGCCGTACTGCTTTAAATACGCCTGCATGCAGAACAAAAAGATACATTCATTTCACAAGAAGTCATTTCTACATTTGGAAGATGGAGGTAAGTAAGTGTGATGGAGCCAACTTCACCTCTGCTTCGTTTAGCTCTGTCCACTCCACCTCACACAGCGCAGCTCTGAGGCTGAGCAGCAGCAGCAGCAGCGGCAGGAGTCCTGATCCGTCCATCATCAGGTCCACAGGTCCGGTCCCGCGGATCCACAGCTGGCGCTTTATGGAGTGAGAAGTGCTCAGCAGAGCCTCACAGCAGACTCTTTGTGTTCCCGGGAGCTGCAGCAGTTTTAACTCAGCCGGGCATGAGTCAGCCCCACGGCTGCGATGATCCACCTCCGAGGAATGAGAATTACAAAGAGCGGCCAGCTGACCTCAGCCAACATGTGTGCAGTTAAACTGTACAGATGTTCAGAGAGCTTCTCCTCGCGCCACAGAGTTGACCCAGTTGTTTGAGTTGAGCTCCGTTTAGAGGGAAGGTCTTCCCGAAAACATCTAAACAAGCAACGTAATCTCCAGGATCACAGGGTTTGTGTTTATTCCCTGTTGTCCTGGATATGCTGTGTATCTCAGATAATGATGGGCCTAAAACACAGGGTAAGACTCACCTTCTGTCGCCCACATTCCTGTTTCAGCCCAACAAGTATGCATGTTTTTATCTGGGACAAAGCATTACTTCTCTTGTTGACAAAGAACAGTGTTGCATCATGCGTAAACACAACTTTACAATAAAAGTATTAGGTATAATTAAGATTGGATTCATCTACATAAAGAAATGCAGCTAAAAAAGTACAAAATGTACCAGGATTTGCTCCCAATGGGGTCAAAACTTACATTTTTCCCAACATTTGAATTGAATTGCATCTGCATTTTTTTACTCCTGGAGCTTTTGTACATATTAACATGTTACAAACACAAACTTCAACGTATGTAAGCAGATGTGCCAACACCAAGCAAAGCACTATTGTTAAAAGAACTGAATACGATTGATGGTTTTCAACATTTTTCTCCAGTTAAAAAACTAAATCTGTTCTGCACCAAAATTCACCATGTCTAACATGTTTTCTTACATGATTCCCTGTATTTTTCCTATCAGAGTCTAAGCAGCTTCTCTGTCCTTGTTGAAGAATAGCCTCTAAACAGCATGATACTGCCACCACCGTGTGTCGCCCAGATGTTCAGATCGATATGCAGGGTTTGTTTTCCTCTGCATAATCTTTTGCTTATAGGTCAAAAGGTTCACTTTTGTTCTCGTTTAGCACTTTTCCACATGTTTTCTGTGTCTCCTAAAGCTTTACACAGGTATATTGAATAACTGTGATAGGAGTTTGAGTTATCCTCCATTTTCAGATGAAAGATTGAACAGTTCTCTGAAAGATGTCTAAAGCTTGGGATATTGGATATAGGTAGTTCCTAAAGCAGGAACTACTGATTTTATTTAAGGGTTTTATTTAAGGGTATCAAAGTAAAGAGGGCTGAATACAAATGGATGCCAGCAAAATTTTGAAAACAATGTATATTTCTCATTTTACTTCATAATGTTATGCATCTGGATGTTGAGTCTTTTTGGCATTGTCCATTTTAAAGTTACCAGCCAGAAGTTTTTGTACAATAAATCCAAATAGCTTTAGATGTTTTCCCTAAATGGTCAAGTATTAAGGCTGTTTTGCTATTTAATTTGTAAATCGTTTACTTTTCCAGATCATCGCCAGGGTTGAGTTGTTTTCTTTACAGCAGCAGCAAAACCTATTTGAGGTGAACGACAGGGCGACAATAAAACACATGGAAGTGGTTTCTAAAGAGGACCAGTGTAGGCTGGTTTTTATTTGCCAAGATCTTAAAGTTAACAGGAAGCCACGCTGTTATAAAAACCACATGTCCTGGTTGATGAGTACCAACAGTATGTCCTGCAAAAGTGCTGGATCGCTCACTACTTCCACCAAACACAAACACCAAACAGGAAGACTATCGCATAACTATTTAGGGTGAGAAAGGAAGCATATGACATTTACTCCTTTTATAATCAGCAAATATCCACTGAAAGCCACCAGACGGAGAAATTCAACAAGGAATATTAAACAGAATCAATTAAAGATGATCATCATCTTCACTATTTGTTTCATATTTCTCCTGCAGCTCAATGCAGCTTGAATGTTACTGTATCTATGGTCAAATCTGACAAAAATCTCTTTCTACCATAGCGTTAACTAATGTCATCTGACCGGCCTAATTCTTGTGCGTCTTGTGACGTCAAATCAAAGTTACCTCCTCCTTTAAAACGCCTTTGTATTTGGAGGTTTCACATTACCACTGTGTGGTATCTCTAAATTCTTCAGAGTAAGGGAGCTGCAGTTTATAACTCATTTTATACCAGTGTACAAAAAACAAACGTCACTGGAAAACATTTGCAAGTTTGAATTGACCTCTAATGACACATCTGTGTGACTTGGAGAACAGTCAGCTTTATGTTTCCTGTGTCTGTCTGTGTTACAACAGATTTGTGGAGTTAACAAAAAAGCAGAAACATGCTTTTATGTCTCTGATACAGAAATAGGAAAGCATTAAGCTTTCCTATTTCTCTACATCTTGGTGAGTAGGACAGTAACACATTGCCCTGCACACGCATACACACACACACGCATACACACACACACGCGCACACACACATACAGGCATATTCAATATATTTTTACTCGAACTGGATTATTTGCAGAACATCTCATCCAAACTTTACTGTCTCAAGGTACATCAGAGCACAGATTTAATATGTTTCATTCATATTCATTCATTTCATCTTCTAGTCAGAAAAAAAAATAACAATGTGCTGCAGCTACAATTTTGTCACATGATTCACAAATTAAATTTTCCAAAAGTACAACATAAATCTTTTGGTTTTACATTTTCAAAAAATCTAGGACACATTTCTGGCCTTGATTGAAATCATTATATATTTTTTGAGAGTATGTATGTAAAAAGCTTTTTTTAATGTTAAGAAGTTATTATAAATATTCTTTTTTTTTGTTTGTTTTCATAGTCACTCAGGGAAGCAAATTGCATGTTTTTGCACTAATCTGCTTTACATCCAAGGTTTGTGACTATTTTTAGAAATGAGAAAGATCTATTTTAAATTTTGCACGTTCACCCAGATCTATTAACACTTCCTGTTGCTTTAGGAAATAATCAAAAACCTAACTAAATAGCGATAAATATTCACTAACAATTGAAAAATAATGCACAATATTGCAATCGAAGCAATATTTTATCAACCAGCCTTTTCAGTGACATTTGGCTGGATGTGATTCAAAGCATGAAACCATTTAAGCCCATGACAAACATCCCATCTTACATTAAAATACTTAGAACACTTAGCAAACAGTCCAGGCCTGTTCAGATTTTGAGGATAAATATATTTTTGAATTACACATTTAGGAATAACCTGCAGAATATTTCTATGAATTAATTCCCACTTCTTTCTAGAATAATTGAAATTTCTGTAATAATTCAGAAAGTTTTCAGATGCTTAAAAACCATAACCAATTTCAAGTCTACATACATTTTAAGTCTCTTTGAGTTGTGCCATACTTTGCTCAATAACAAGTAAAAATGGAGAAGGCGGATCTTAATAAATGCATCAACTCATCTTCACACTTTTCTAGTAGTTTGTATTCTCCTACTTAAAGCAGCAAAGGCACTAAACCCAAGAAAAGCAAAGTTTCTGGTCTCAAGCTATAAATATCTGCCACCTATAAGAAAACCTAATGGAGCTCATATAAAATTTATAAAAAGGCAGTTTTATCCTTATCCTCAGAGCTGCAGTGCAAGCCTCCCCCACCACTCCCCTACTGAGCTCCTTCAGACTAGTCAGCAGCAATTAGCAAACACCTGGTGGAGCTGTTCACCTGCTGAGCTCATATCAGCTGCTTCTCATTGCAACGCTTGTAAAAATGTTGTTAAAGGGTTTAATAGAGGAGAGGTGATGACTTCCTTTCAGAAAGAGGAGTTTTTAAAGAAACAGCGGTCCAGTTTCAAGGTGTTAAATTAGGAAATAAAATTTATTTTAAGTCATATGTGACGTAAGCAGGATTTTTATAACAACTGAAGGTGACACGGTTACTTGATTGTGCTATAAAATGGAGCTATGTGCCTGGAAAACACATTTCTCCTTAAAAGGACTCTGACGTTCTGGTAAAACAAGAAAACCTTCTCCCCCAATTTTAACTAATAATTTACTCCCACATTTGTTCCTTACAAGTTTTAATTCACTAGTAAAGTGACACACTTGCTTTATTTAGAGAACAGTCAGCCTTGTGTTTCCTGTATTTGTCATTTTTATGGCAGCAAACTGGTAATTAAAGAAAAATGTACAAAAAAAACCAAACATTTTTGCTGGAATAGTTACACAAAAAAAATTAAATGGTATAATTTTATATTTGATTTCCAGTTTTCCCATTTATCTCAAAGTTTTAAAGAGCAGAGAAGGACCATACAGTCCTGCATGAATACAAGCATAAATCACCAGAATCTCTCTTTTGGTTATCTGCAGAACATTTCTGCTCATCCAAACATTTCTTCTGTACGAGTCACACAAAGATGCATCACAGAACCTCTTGAATGTTTTCTGATTTATTACGTTTTCCAAGTCTCTACCAGTCACAGGCTCATGAGAGAACATCTGGACTGAATCATGTCCAAGCCGAAAAGCAAACTCAGCCATCACAGAGATAACACAACGGCTTTGGTCATCAGTTACCGGTCCTGTAAATATACACACGATGTGCGCTGGCTTTTCTTACACAAAAGGTCACGAGTTTGAAGAAACTTTCCTTATTGCCTCCTGCCCAACATCAAACACACCGAGAGGCTGTTTAGGTTTCAAATCCAGTTTATCCCAGACATTCAGAAACATTTTTTAACTACAAATGGTCTCGTGAAGGAATAAACAAAATCCTAACTACATTTTATTGTAAACGTGTGCTAGGTGTATTTTCAAGTGAACACGTTTTTTATTTTTGAAAGATTAGATGCTTGTTCACAAATGCAACAAAACAAATGAAAAAAGACACTTTTTTATATAAATAAGTGCATAAAGAGATTATGACTGCATAGCAAAATATACTTCCATTCTAAAGTGTTGTTAAAAGAAAACATTAAGCTCACATTACTGTGAGAAATGATAAAAAATAAAATGTTCCAGGTACATAAAACAAGAGTGAGAATCCAGGAGGTGCTGTTTAGTTTGGCACCCTGACAGTTTTCACACTGAGCAGCAACAAAATCAGCAGAAGGAAGTCAGACAGGTTAGAAGTCTACATCATCTCCGCTATCCTCAACTTCAAAATGCACAGTGCGCATTTTAAAAGCTCTGCTGGATATGACACATCCGCAGGTAACCATTTATAAATCTGATTTAACAGAACAAAAACACTTCCAGTTTCATGAACATTTGCCCTCTTCTTTCTAAAAACTGTATATTTGGCTCAACACTCATTGCCAAGTCAAAAACAACTTTAATTCTGTCACCTTTCTTTAAATCCATACTTTTTTCCATAGTGCTGTGTCATAAATACACATGACAACCACGTCAGGGTGTTGTACCTTACATGACTTTTAGCTATGACATCAACACAGTGTTGGCTAAAGGCTAAAGTCTCTTATGGTGTGTTGACAATGAATGACCTGCAATATTCTCATTACAAACAAGAACAAGTTTATTAACTGGTCTCTTGTGTAATATCCTTTTATAATAAAATATAGCTTGAGATGAAGTACTTTTTAATCATTAGCGCTCATTTTTCCCCCTATTTTGATAAATCTTGGGCAGATTGTCTTTAGTGCCAGTTTATAACCTAGTATGAAACATAAATAAGTGAGAATTGTCTTTTCATTTGTTTTGAAACAGAAAAGTAATTTTAAAATCACTGTTTTACAACAAAACAGTCTTTTAATTGCTTTAGTGCAATTAAACCTTAAAACACGTTGAAAACAGGCTGATTATGTGGAAAAAAGTGAGACTTGCACAACCACTGCATGGCTAACAGTGTGCATTGTCTGATGACGGTTACTGAGAGAGGCATGCTGATGAATGCAAGTGCTCAACGTAACGATCCTGGATTACAACACCAACCTGAATAATGCATCAGTTTAGCCACAAGCAGTCTTCTGCCCCATCCACTGCGGTGAATTACAGCGAGACTACAGCCGTGACAAAGAGCTTTTAAAACCTTGCCTAGGGTGTCGGTTTGTTGGGTCTCCAAGTCCTTTTTCACCTGACTTTCTATTCCTCAATATATGCATCAAAAACATCTAAACCTATATATAAATTCAGTGAACAAAAATTTTAGCTGGAGACTTTGCCATCTGTAGAGATTACCTTCAAAGTAACGACTCCACTAAATTTGTACCTTCAAATAAACTGTAATGTCGACAGCAACACTAAATAAAATATGTCCTTAAAATGTTCCTATTTAAAGATATAACCCAACACATGTTCAAAAATAAAGGTTCAATCACAAATGCTGAGAAAAATCACTTACAATGCTCTGATCAAAGAAACTAATTAAGCCAATTTTGTATTGATCGGCTGATTTGTTTCCTTTTGTTTAGTCACTAAGTGCGGCAAAACCAAGATCTCTCACCATTTTCTATTATGACTATTTATGGTTCAACCAATAGCTCTTTGGACCCTGTACAACGGCTCTAACAAGTTAAAACATTAGCCATTATGTTACAAAGAGAGGTATTAAGAAATTCCAGTTTCCAACATCAGAGAAAATCTCAAACACATTTATACACAAGTGTTTTTTTCTTGCTCAGTTTTTATGTTGTAAATTATATGCTGTACTTATTTTAAAAATGGTCCTTTTTTAACTTTATCTCATGATAAAGAGATGTAAGGAATTGTATTTTCTCCCACTTTTTGCTAAAGTTGCTCACAATAGAATCAGTAAAATCACTTGTTAAAAAATAAAGACTTTCAGTGGTCTCTGATTCACCCTCGTCGACAAACGGCATGTATTTTTATATGAAATCCTTTTTAAAAAAAATATTTATAAAGAGCCTAACTGCTGCTATCAAAGAACCTGCAGCAATATTTTATTTTCTTAGTTACAGTCTTTAAAAAAAGAAAGTCTAAATCTGCAGGTTAGATGTCAGAGATCCAGATATCAGTATTGATCAGGAAAAGCCTGATCGGTGCGTCTCTAATCCCTACATCACCCTGAACTTCCTGTGTGGCACGGCAGATACCGTTGAGATGTTTGACTTTATTCATATAAAACTTTCATTTTTCAAATCTCCCAAGCAACAAGATCACATAAATATTTTGTAAACTTTAGACAGATTCTGTTAACAGTGCAGTCCGACACAAAACAGAGCTCCATCCTTGATGATGAGTTTTGGGCCGGGCTTCCCTCTAATCCTCGGTGACCTTGACCTTCACTCTGTGCCAGGCGTTGTTCAGCAGGCCTCTCAGGTTCCAGATGGGTGGGATTGTGTCTGGCTGCACGTTGTAGCTGTTATCCACCGCCTTGCAGATAATCTCCAGCTCATCAGCGTCAGGAGGAAGAGGAGCAGTCAGCTCCCACAGCTTCCAGGCCCAGGCTCGACCCGGAGGAGGCGAAGGCTCGTCCGGCTGACCTTTGTCCCCGCTCCTCAGCTGAGCCACCTGCCATGTCTTCCCTCCATCCAGGGAGACGTCGACCCGCACTACCTCTCTGCCGCCGCCGCTCCATGCGTAGCCCTTGACGGTCAGCGTTTCGTCGCTGCGGTTGATCTCGGCTCCGTCTGCCGGGACAGTGATGGCGGACTGAACGGGCAGCTCCTGGATGGCCGGAGAGGAGGTGTGGTCGACCTTGCTCCAGTCCGTCCCCGGGGAGAAGCCTTTGTAGTCGTGCTGCTGCCAGTGGCTTCTGCTCTCCTCTGCGCTGACCATGATCCGCCCCAGCCACTTCACGTTGCGCGCTCCCACCACGCCCGGAACCACGACCCGCACCGGGAAGCCGTGATCGGCGGGGATATCCTCGCCGTTCATTTCATACGCCAGCAGCACGTCGCCGTCCTCATTCATGGCCTTGTTGATGGGGATCGAGGTTCCATATGCTGACCCCGCCACATCTTTATCCAGTCCTTCAAAGTGAACGTGGCGGGCCCATTTGGCCACTTCTGGGCCAAACCCAGCAGCCAGTAGAACATCTCTGAGCCGTGCTCCGCTCCATTTGGCATTCCCAATAGCAGAAATGCCCCAGTTCAGTCCTTTCACCTCCTTTACCTTGTTCATGTCACTGCGGCGGTTCCCGGCGCACTGCAGCGTAGCCGTGACGGTGTGTTTGGGGAATCGGGTCTTCAAGTCCTTTAACGACAGAGTCAGCGCTCCTCTGGGCAGGCCCTCCACCTGGAGGCGATATGAAGCCGGGTCCACCTGAGGAACAGGCAGGTGGTTCCGCTTGAAGAACAACACATGGGGAGTGATGTAGTTCTCTGTCAGGATCTCAGAAGGAGGCTCGGCATTGAACGGCCTCTTGCTGTTGACCCGGAGCACCGGGTGGCGCTCGGGGTCCGAAGAGTAGGGGTCCGACGCTTTGGTATTGTCCTGCTTCTTCAGGTCCTCTACACTCAGCTCACCAACCTTTGTATTAACAGAAAGGTTACATTAAAGCTGCAGTACTTAACTAATAAAATATGATTTGTATATATTTGTTCAAACTGTCTCCATGTTGTGACAGTTAATCTGTGAGATCATTGTCCTCCAGTTCCTCCCTAAGCTGCTACTGCCGTCTGAAGAAATGCACAGCTCTCGACCAAAAACAACCAATCAGAGCCAGGAGCGTTGTCAGTCAACCTGACAGAGAAACATTTATCCCACGTCATTGGTGGCCAAGCTAACTAGCCTGAGTATTCACAGCATGCTATGCTAGCTGCAGAGCAAAGCGAAGAGAGGGAAGAAAGAATGAGCAGCACCACATGGGGGGTGATTGACAGCCCTAAGACCCTCCTACTCGCTCTGACTGGTTGTTTTTACATAAGGAGGAGCAGGGAGAAGGCAGAGGAGCAAAATTTTTTTCACAGATTATCTCTCTCGTGTCAAACTGTCATGACATAGTGACGGTTTTAACAGCTACAGGAACCAGCAAACAGACGCTCCAATTTCAACTCCAGCTCCAAGCAACAGATTTTGACATCAATTTTAAATTTTTTAAACGGGGGCATTATGCGAGATCAACTTTTTTGAGATATATATATATATATATATCTATATATATATATATATATATATATCTCTATATCTCTAATTTTATTTCCTCATCAAAATCAAATCACACCCCGACTAGCTTTGTTTCATTCATGCATGTTTGAGAATTCATTGAATCTTTGCTTCCTTACGACACAAAGTCAAATTTATTTCAAGTTATTTTTGATATATGCAACTTTTTCGTAACATTACTTGAAAATATACTCTCTTTAATGGAGTTTGCAGTTTTCTGTGCTTGCATTTTTCATTCAAATATATTTTCTTCACTAAATAGACAATGGTTATAAAGTTATTTCTGATAAATGTCAAATTAGTCATTGTTGGATCCATCTTACAGTACTGGTCAGATGTTTTCATACACTCAGCATTGCTCTGAGTGTCATTCATTTTGGCATGTTACTTAAGGAATTGAACAATTTTGTCATTTTGATGGCTCAATTAACTTTTTAAAGATGACTAGGAGCACAAGTCTGAATTTATTGTGAATTCTGTTTCATTCACAAACTTTCAGCAAACTAGTTTTGATCATATTAACTGACCTAAAACAAGCTTTTAGGTCAGTTTAATGTCAGATAGTGAGAAAGAAGGTTGTGACTTTTCAGACAAGTTCTGTAAATATCTGGTCTGAACTGTATTTATTTAAACCTGTATGTATAATCTTTTCTGTATAGATTGACAAAATTATCCCTTTTAAAATTGACAATTTTGTTGCATGATCACTGCACATGCATGGTGTTAAAGTAAAATCAAGTTTCAAATAATCTATGGCATTTAAAATTTTGAAAAGAAAACCAACACAGATGTGTCTAACCTTATATTGTGAGAGGATCTCCAACACATATTCCTGGTCATGAACAGCATACAGGGCCCAGAAAGGTTCAAGGGCACCACCTGCTGCTAGCAAGATTTTATTCCCACCAGGGTGTATCGGCACAAACTCGGTGACGTCATAGACGCCTCCCTTGTACGTGACCCACACGCCGTCTTCCAGAGAGCGGTGCTTTGAGACTTCATCGTGGCTGAAGACAGGAAGAGAGGAGCTCTTCTCTGTGGTGGGCAAGCCAGCGTCTGCTTGCTCAACCTGAACAGAGACAGAGCCGACGTCACTTTCTTTAAAATGATACAGACGCTCAGAAATGTCAGCTTGGACTTGACGAGCTGCTAATTTCAGTACATGGTGATGCACACTGGTAATATCCAACATGTAAATCTACACTGAAACACATTTCATGTTTAAATTTACTTGCAAACTAAATTTACTTTTAACTTTACTAGCTAAGACCATTTGCATAAGTGGTTCATAGTAAAACATATGGCTGAAAAATGTATCACAATATAAGGATATTAGATTTTTGAAGCCACAACCCACCCCTCTCATGGCTAACTAAGCAAACTCACTCACTCTTTGGTTACCTAGCAACAATCTGTTGAGTAACTTGTGGTTGCCTAGCAATTTTTAATAATTTTACTGAACCAATAAATCTGCTGGTGATCAGGGCAACTTTCAGCCTGATCAAACCTGATCAGTGGATGCAAGTCTGAATCCATCACAAACAAGAGCCAGTAGTTTATGCTAAAAAACAGTCTTCAGTGTAGAAGTTATTACTGACTGAAAAGCAGGGGGTTTTTTTCTGGAAAAATCTTGTCAGAAAAAACACAGGTGTAAAAATAAATGTAAAAGGAAAATATATCAACCAGCATACCTGACTTCAGTCAGGACAAAACGTTTAAATGAGTATTAAAACAGCAGATAACAGGAAGGTTGGATGTATTGTCTCTGTGCATGGATCTAGGATATTCTCCCCAGGTGTGTGTGGGTTCTCTCTGGAGACTCCACCTTTCTCCAAAAACATGCATGTTAATTGATTAATTGGTTGCTCTAAATTTAGATGAGAGTGTTGCTTATCCTGTGTGTCTGTTGCCTGGAGAGGGACAGGCAATGAACAGATGGAAGACAAATTAGAAATAATTAATGAACTCTAATGGCAGAAAAGCTTGGAAAAAAACTGTGAATGCAAAAACTGGCACCAACCACAAAACAAATTGTTCTTTTTAGCTACAATGCATTTCTGACCTCTTGGTGGAATAGACCATAGGTCAGTACAGCCCCAGTACCAGTCAGCACCCCAGCAACAATACGTTTCCAGTTGGCACTCCAGTTGGCACGCTGGTATGACCGCTGATCCTCCCTGCTGCTGCTGCTGCAGAGACGAACTGCACAAGATGCAAAACAAGGAGCCGCCTGATACCTAATAAAAAATAACAAAAATACATCTCAATACGGATTGAACTAGCCTCTCCTATTACTTATACTTGATTTTTAAAAAATTGATGTGTAAAGCCACATTCTACAAAGCGGAGATAAAATGTAATGAAAACAGCTGACCGTGTGTTGCTGCTGCATACCTTTGAGTGCCGACAGCGCCAAGTCGAGTCAGGCTCTGGCATCGCCTGAGAAGCAGCATTGCATTGATGTCCTGTTAAAACATTCAATTAATTAAGTTCAGAGAAAAAAAGATACACACTCACATAATATCCTTTGTTGTAGAGAATTATATATAATCTCTGCTCAGCTCAAAACAATCTCATCTAAAAATTTTACACAAAATGATCTTCACTGGGAAGAACAGTCCAAACACAGAGAAGTTTAAAGATGGATGAGTTTTCTCATGATGCAATAGTCAACCAAGCAGGAGTAAAAAAAGATGAAAGCATAGCGTTTGACTTTAAACCTTTACACTTGTGATTTCACAACGTTCGGTTTCGAACATTCGGTTTTCAAATCAGCATTTAAATTCTGATTAAGGCTTTGCTCAGGAACACTTTATTCACCTTTTCAGCAAAAATGTCCTTTGATTAACAAACTGAACCTTTAAACCTTTACCTCCTACTAAACTGACCAATCAGTTGTTACCTTAACCAGCTAGATGAGCCAACCAGCTGAAGGGGAGTGAGCAGCAAAGACAGAGGAAGCGTTATGCCTTATGCACATCATTTACAGTAAACAAAACGAGACTACACAAACTAGTAACTCTAATTTAATTTGTACTTTAACATCCATAATAAAGTGAACAGGGCTGTTTTACGATAAAAACAAATATCTGTGGCTGACGGATATTTGAACCTGTTTTCCTGCTTTTCTCTGGAACTGGAAGCCCAAACTTTGTGACAACCAGCACTCTCTCTTTAGGCTCATAAAGCAGCTAAAAGAGAAGCTCTGCTTTATCAGTCAATCACACGTCTTATCACGGTCTGCAAGGCCTATTAAGATTAGACAGGGTGTTCTTGAAGCAGTTTTACTGAGATAACACATCCGTCTGCAACTTTATACCTGGAAAACCATATTCTTTTTACAGCAAGCATGATAATGTGCAGCTCCTGTTATTACCCATATAGTGAACCTCAGAAAGGCTACAAGGTGAAGGCTGAACACTGACTGATCCAGTTCATCTACATGCCTGTTAATACCCAGTGAACATTCAGAACTGCAATGATTAAGGACATTAAAATTATAATAGGTTACAAAAATCCTTCAGTTTCTTTGCAACAACATGTGCAGACTCTAAGATGATCTCTTAATAAGTGGTGCAGATTGTTTGGAAAGTCTTTAATGGCACATCAACTTGTTTACTAAAATAAAAAAAGGATTTGTTTAACAGCATGCAGTCAGTGAAGATATAAGAAAGAAGATTATGGATTTACAAAGTCAGAAAAGTCTTTTTCAGCTATTTTTAAATACAGCTGGACAATAAATCAATAGCTATATTGCGATATACACACGATGAATATCAATAGAAAATACGTCCGACACAATGTTCACTAATTTCACTGAACTCCAATCCAGAACTGTACAGAATTCTGGGAGATGTAGGCAGAGAGAAAACTTTAGCTGCTCAACCCCTCATGGTGAGCCAAGCTAGGTGGGTGGCATCAACTAACTAATTCACTCACTTTTTGGTTACCTAGCAACAAACCTGTTGAGTAACTTGCACAGCAGCAGTTTCAGGTTTTGCCACTTTGTCTCATAAGTCTTTAAAAATAAAAAGAACGCCGGTGAGTGAAAGGTGAAACTGAGTAGAACAGATCGAGGGAAAACGTTGGATAAAACAGGAAAGGTCATGCCAAAGGTTTGGAAGCAAGTTGGATATTTAAAACAAAAAAACTAATCAATACTTATCGATATCGACTGATATAACATGCTTACATCGTGCTATGTTTTTTCAGCCATATCGTCCAGCCCCGTTTCTAAATAACTATGACACCACAGAGAGACTGGTCCTGACAAAAAAAGTAGCTTCTTCACAACAGAGATGATCAACACTTTTAGGCTCTCATGGAAAAACCAAAAGCTTTGAAGACAAGTCAAATATTAATGTATTTAAACAACATGACAAGAAAAATAAGACTTTTAAAGCAAAGAACACTACTTACTATGGTAGTGGTTCCATAAAGCAACCTTAACCTCAACCTTGCTGGGAATTCAATGAACTCTTCCAATTCTGCAGAGAAGAGTGATCAAATATCCTGCCATATTTAAGCCACAAGCATGTTAATGGCTGCAAAAAATGTGTTGTTCCTCTGCAACTTCCGGCAAGACATTTAATGGGCTGAGTGGAGGAGATTCTTGCCTGACCCTGCCAGACAGCTTGTTCCGCTACTGACTCTTGCTTGGTGTGATTTTTTAAAAATAATTAAAGTTAGCAGCAGTGGGGTTGAGGTCAGAACTGCAAGAAAGCAATGCAATCATCTTTACTCCCTAATTCTGGAGGTCTGAGATTAATCCTCCTCTGTGGGAGGTGTTAGGATACAATTGAGATTTCTGCTGGTTGCAAAATCACATCTAGGCATCTCTATGGACTGAGATTGCCTCCAGTGATGAAAAGCCTTGTTTTTGTCAATGTCTAGTCAGCCCACATCATCACACTGCCTCTACCAAAAGCTGCTTGGCATTGACAAAGATATTACCAAGAAGTATTGTTGTTAAAAACACAAATGTACTTATTTTTTGTGCCAAGTATATGAAAATAAATATATCAAGAATTTTAAACTTGTGTGTTTTAATGTTTTTTTGTGTGTATCTTGAGCAGAATATCATTGACTACATCACAGCAACAAGCCTCAGCTGTGATTCATTTGAGCATTATTTTAACTACAAACTGCCAGAAAGCCAAATAAATATCAATACAAATATGAACTGTAAATATATAACTATAAAGCAGGCGGTTCCGCTGGTGTTTGGAGATGAAGAGCAGTAAACATCCTCACTGACGCAGCTAACTAAGCTAACGTTAAAACTAGCCGCTTCATCCGTTCTGTCAACCAAACGGCTCACTCCAGCTTCCTCCACCCACCGCGGGACACTCACTGCTCAGTAGTCAGCCCGCCGTCTGCTTCTTCACAGATGTTTTCCACGAAGCTCCACCGAAGTGACCCCTGCGTCTCAGACTGAGCGTTTCGTAAACTGAGCGAAGCACGAGGCGCCTCAGATACCGGTACAGCTGATCTGAGAACGGCCACGGCGCGCGGTGACGTAGCACAGACTGATTAACGACGCGGCCTGAGAACGCCGGTATAACTGAACCCAGATCAGCTGTAACGCGGTGCCGTATAAAACACAGGTAGCGTGAGGGAGGTGGCACGTTTTTGGCACAGCTGATCCCAGAGCGGTTCTAATTAAGCATTAACATAAAACAAAACAAAACATTTTAATTTTGTTTTTTGTTCCCCAGAACAAGTATGTATGACTTTGTGATGATACAAGGCTGAGAAAGTAGGGCACTTATATATTAGCTCTTATTATTGTGTAGAGAGAACTTATTCTGGCTATTTTTAAATAAAATGACATTATTATAAAAGATTAGAATAGATCATAT
Source organism: Alfaro cultratus (assembly GCA_903066825.1). Lineage (NCBI taxonomy): Eukaryota > Metazoa > Chordata > Actinopteri > Cyprinodontiformes > Poeciliidae > Alfaro > Alfaro cultratus. Next base: position 59,640 of record CAEFZX010031818.1, read on the forward strand.
CACACATGTGTGTGTATATGCAGCCATTTCTGGAAATACTCATCCTATTCCAGGAATATTTCCTTCCTGGGAGGGAAGGAAGGGGCATTTAAAGGACCTGAGACAAGTTAAACATGTACCACAACATATATAACCTCTTTACCTGGAAAAGAAGCAAAGGTTAAACATGTACCACAACATATATAACCTCTTTACCTGGAAAAGAGGTAAAGATGTCAGACGTGATTCTGCTGTTCAACCCACAAATGTATTTATTCTTACAGAGAAAGCACATTTTTAAAGAAAAAGTAGATGAAAATCCTCTATGAACTTTAAACTGCAGCCTGCAACTCTAACTTTTTCTTAACTTCTTATATTTTAAGCATGCTACATCCATTGATGTCCATTTTATTGAGACAGAGACAAAATGGAGGAAACAATTCTGAAAATAAATAAATAAATAAAGCCTATACATTCGTACCTTTTAACTTTTATGAATAACCACAATTTTCTATGCGTCTAATTGGGTTTGAACTCCACAAATCTGGTCTTTATGCAGATTGGCAGGAAAGAAACCATACCTGACAGAAATCCAAGTTGTGTTTGTAATTTTCCAAATCACGGGAGACACAGAAAAACTGAGTGAGAAAAGATGCATCCAAAATGTAACCTTTTCATCTACAGTCATACAACTATGTGTGGAGGAAAACCTACATAGTGAATGCTGTGAGAAGTTGTTTTTTTTAACGAGGACAAGAAACCGGATCAGGATTGACCGGAAGATTGATGGAGATAAATGCAGAGTTAGAAAACCTGTCAGAGGTTGTAAAAGACTTGAGACTGGGGTGGATGTTTACCTTCTGGCAACAAAGAAGCTGCAGGACATCATCGGCAGGGAGTTTGTCAGACCTGAAGCAGAAAAACAACCTTAAGCATAAAGTTAGAGCTCTATGAAGGAGGCTTAACTGCAGCCTTCAGTCTGACTGATAAAGTTATCTGAGCATATTCCAATGCCAGAATGGCCCAGTCAAAGCACAGACCTAAATCCAGTTGAAAATCTATGGCAAGACTTGAAAACTTTTGTTTACAGACACTCTATTTCCAATCTGGCTGAGCTTCAGCTACTTTGCAAAAAAAAGAAAATCTCAGTCAAAGCTGGTAGAAACTAACACTTGTTGCTACAGCAACAAAGAAGCTGATTCAAACAACTGCGCATATTATTTTCCTTTTATCACATAAAATCACAGTAAAATATATTTAGGTTTGGAGTTGTACTGTGACTAAATAAAATATCTAAAAGTTTTTGTTCACAGAGAAAGCTCTCTGAGATAAAACCTTTAAAAACTTTAACTTAACCACATGGAACAGCTCCAGCAGATCAGCTGCAATATTGTAATTTCTTAGCATAATAGCAGAAAGGATTAACTGGATTTATTACGTTAATCTCAATTTACAGACAACACCTTAGGGATGAATGAAAAAACAGAAAAGAGTAGCAGTCAAAAGCAGTTTGAAACACAATTATTTACTATTACAATATAAAAAATGTGCCTCAGATAAATATGCATACTATGAAGGTCATAAATTAGTTTTATTACCACTAACCCAACATATCCAGCTGTCTCTGTGGCCTGTGAGGGGCTCATTTCTGAAGGTTCAGTGATTTGGAATGACACACATCTGAGAAGAAAAAAATGACAACTATGTGTGTCCAGATCGGACCGCGCTGTTGCGTAAACTGTGGCTCAGGGTTGCCTGTTTCCATTGTTTGACTTAGCCGGGCTAAGCTGTGCCACGTTTGATGAACCCAGTCAAAACAGGTCTGAAGACTGTTGACATGGCAACAGGGGATTCACCAGACGGCGCTCTGATTTACGGTTTGTTATGAATAAAGGTGGCAGCGAGCTCACTGATTGATTTTAAACCCTGAAATGTTGCTCTGTTTGCAATCTGGACAATAAAAGCTTCAGTTTTCCCTCAGGTGGTGATCTGCTGTCTCTCAGCTGAGAGACACTTGATTCGACTGCTGGGAGAAAACATGAGGACTTTGTTTCCTAGATCTTAACCCAAATTATTCCTATTATTTTACAGCAAATTGGATTGTTTGTGTTTTTCTTGCAGTTCAGTTTCAATACCGGGAAGGAATATTCATAACAAATGTGAAACACTTCAATCGCATTTGTCTGTTTTAAAATCACAACAGTTCATAACTGTAAAGTGGAAGTAAAATGTACAACACAAACCCAAAGAGCAGCAAACATTTCGCTTCAGTCTCCTGAGTCAATACTCTGTAGGTTTATCTTTCACACAGTTACAGCTTTAAGTCTTTAGTTTGTGTCTCTACCAGCTTGGCAGAAACTCATGCAAATTAGATGAAAAGCCTCTATGAACGTATAACTGCAACCTGCAGTTGTAATGTTTAGATATTAATTAAATATACTGCAGAAAATGATGTATCTCTTTACAAGAACCAAAGCAGAAAATGATTTATTTAACTAAATAATTACATAACATTTATGGCACATTTGGCTTTGTTGCTTATATCTTTGCTCTTGTCAATTCCTGGAGTGTAAATGTGCAAATGATCTGGCAATTGCTGGTTTTAAATTAATTATAAAGTAGCCTAAAAAGCCAAATATTAATATGGCTGAAAGCAATGTTTTTCTTCTGTACTGTTTCCTTTCTAAAACTAAAGCAAACTAAAATATTAAGCAGTTAGACGGAATGAATAATTACAATCATAATCCATGAATTAGATTATTATTGATAAGTTCATTTATCTCAGTAACTCCATCTCAAAGTGAAACAGTCGATATAAATAAATTGCACAAACTGATATTTTTAAGCATTTATTAGTGTTAAGTATGATTTTAGGCTGACAGTACAACTAATATTTTAATTTAATATTAAAATATTATATCAGACCAATAAATAAAATGAAGACAGAAAAGTGGGTTTAATGAAAAGTTATGTTTAGCCCCTGCCTATAGATTGTTATTTTAGAAGGAAAAATGAGCCTTTTGGATACATTATTAAATATGATTGGATTTTCCAGAATAAACTAAAAAAACATTTATTTAAAAAAAGTAATTATTTGAACATTTCTGGACTTGTGCATAATTATTCCAGCATGTTTAAATTGTATAAAGTTGGTCAGATTTATGGACTATCCTGTATTTATTGCTTTACAGAAGTCTGACTATGGATATAATACAAAGTACCCTGCTCACCATGTGACACATATTCTTAAACACAATCTGCCTCCTTATCTTCATTCTTTTGTTTGTGTATATATAAATCATGTACAGTATTCATCTAAAACTGACCCTCTGAAAATGATTGCAGAAAACTCAAAATCATGTTCAGTCCACCATCAAACCTGAAGTTTTATATTAGAAAAACATGACCTTTTCTTGTTCTTTCCCCGATGGCAGCCAAAATGTTAGGTTTCCATTTCCTTATTCCACAACGCTGCGTCAGTCTGTAAGGATTCTCATTATCAGCCTCCACTGAAACTCGTTAAGAAGCAGAAGCTCTCCCACAGGGAGTTTTTTATTAGCTTCATATTTGTGCAGATAAATTTGGACAGTAATAAAATACACCACTGATCCCAAGTGCCAATAAAATCTGATTAAAGATATTTTTCCTTTAATATCACAAACATACAGTATTAGGCATGTTTACAATTTACACTAAAACCCTTCATCTTGGTATTGTTTTGTCTTTAATTTGTATTTATTTATTTATCGCCATACTAAAGGTAAAAGTTTGAAGAATCATAATTATTGACTGGTTTTACCAAGCTAATTTAAATTTGTAACATTTACTCTGGAGTTATTTCAAAATCAGTCAACGTTCCTATTATGAACATCTTAATTTATATATATTTATTTTTTGATGGAGTGTAATTTGATTTTCTGTGAAACTATATTCTTAATTTACTCATAACTATAAAAACAAGCAAAAATAAACACTTCTATACACTTTTTCTTATATATCAGTGGGACATATGAAGAAATAAAATGTCTTAAACCCAAATTTTGAAAATGTTTTTAGATGGTTAGCAGAAAGTTTTTCTAGTCTACTCTTAAACGAGCAATCCTCTAGGGAAAAATAATAGTGCTTTAGCTCCAGATCAAACTACAGTTGTTAGCAAAATAGATAAACAGTAAACTAACAAAGGAAATATGATTGCTAATATTGTATGAACAAGAGGGGAGCAGTGCACACAACTCCAATGTGGTAAAAAGGAGGAAGAGTGAATGATCACCCGTTTCTGAAGAATCACAAAAAATGGAAATAAACCAGCGCTCCATGGCTCTAATGAGGGCAAAATTAGGATTTGTTTCGACTAACGACGGCTTGTAGCTGGAACGGTTCTTATTTTTGCTCTTATTAAGACCTTTGGATCATTTTTGAGTCCTGATTATTTCTATTTATATTGTATGAACAACTTAAAGAGTAGTAAACTATTTAGAAATGTGAAATTCTTACCACTAAACTGTGATGAGGTAAACTGAGCAAACACGAAGAAGAAATTATTCTTTCAGATGCAGATCTGACTCTTAAAAGCACTAAAACACAAAATAGGGCATGCGGTAAACAAGTTTATTATTTTAAAAAAAAAGCTTGGTGTGAGAATTTAAATACAACGTTCTGAAAAACTGGACACAGCAGGACTGAACCGCGAGTGTCAGCATTACAAATAAAACATCCACACAGCACATTAAAGATGTTGCTCCAGGATTTAGTCTGTTAAAGAGTCGCACTCAGGGTCTCGGTTATTGTGAGTCCTTTTCTTCTTGGCCTTTCACTGCTGTGTCATCTTAGCAGCTTCAGCTTTTATCAGTGAGATGAGCTCCAGGTTTATTAGGAAGACGAAGCGAAGGCCTGCGATCTGAAGAAACAAATTTATTAGAGGTATTTCTCATTCAGATTTAATTAAACATGACCTGGCAGTTCAGCCCCCTTCAGGTTTATTACTCACCTGATGTGAATGAAACAACAACCTTAAAATAAAGTCATATTTTATTAGATTATTTATTCACACTCATAAATCAGCTGCAGCTGAGGTTTGGAGATCAACTTCTTCAATGAACATTTTCACTGCCTGTGGTATCAAAACAACCTGGGGGCTTATTTAGCCTTGTTCATGACAATTAATCATTTTAAAGAGATTATTTCTCTACTCTGTGTATATACATACATATACATTTTTGTTATTTGCTATATTTATCACAACTATCACTTCACATCAAGTAAGGCTGAGGCAGAAGTGTAGAAGAAGTAGGAAATACTGCCACCTGCAGGAGGGAGTTAGACGTAAATTAAGCTCAATGTTTTTGAGGAAAATTTGCTACAAAACTCAGTTATGCATGAAAAAAATGCAGGGCTTTGTTGATTTTCCGTAAATCTCTATGATTGTGGAAGACTTTAAACTCATCTAGTAGTAATAAGCCTGCAGGGCGCGGCGTAAGGCTCTCTACACACCTCCACCACTGAGTTGTTGTTTAGCTTCCACTTGTTTCCTGACAGCACCGGTCTGCCGTCGATGTAGATGGGTCGCCTGCCCTCGTTAGCTATGAAGAAGTCTCCATTATTCTTCAGTTTAATTATTCCTGTCAAGACAAACAGTCGCTGTTAGCTCGCTCACCACGACCTTTAAGAGAAAAGTTCTATTTTCACATCATTTGCGTTCAAATCCACATTAAACAAATGATGCTCATATTTAGGTGCAGTATTTTTACCTGCAGCACAAATGACCATTGATCTTTCAACTTTTTCCCCATTCTTTCTGTCGTTTCAACCAACATGAAATTTTAATCGTTTCTGGTATAACAACAAGTAGAGATAACTCACCTTGCTTTCTGGATATTTTCCAAGCGGGTCCCTCTAGTGACAGATCTACATCTATCTGCTTGTCCTTCGTCGCTCTGCCCAGTGTAATCTGAACGAACACAGTTCTTAAGTTTCACAGCATAAGAACTTACAACAACAAGAGCTTTCAGAAACGTCTTCCCACCTCTCTTGATCTCATGAGGTATCGCACCATTCTTCCTCGTAACGCTGCCAGTGTCTGGTTGTCGAAGTCGGGCATGCTCATCCCTGGAGGTGAAGGACAAAAACGAGTTCTGCGCGTTTAAATTAATCAATGCAATTCAGCATTTATATCTTTCTTCTTCTTTGTGAAGGCAACCAAAACCCTTGAACATGTAACTCTGTAACTTTCAAGTTCAACGTATTTTATGCGATAGACCAACACAAAGTATAATGGTTAAGAGAAAGAAAAATGATACATAGCTTTCAAAACTTTAACAAACAAAAGTCTAAAAAGTTGGATGAGCATTTTTAATCAAATTTAAAACTATATTTTATTTTATTTTTATTTCCCATGATTTCTGAGTCTTGTTTCTGGTTCTGCTGCTGGCTGGTCGCTCAAATGATACGTAATCAAAACTTCAGCTGATGCTGGCCTCACTTGGAGCATCGTCTTCCTTTCACTCCATCACTATGCTTTATTTTATGATAGTTTTAAATATAAAATCTTACCAAACGTCACCTACCTGTGATGCTGTCCACTAGAACCTGCCACCGAGGCAACTCCTGCTCCAGCTGTCTGATCTCTCGTTTCTGGTGACGGTCTGAAATCATCAGCTCTGAAGGGAAACGACAACATAAACAATTTCATAAAGAAGAATCATCTCAACTTCACACAGCTTTCCAAACATCTCAATCATTTGCTTTCCGTTCAATATATAAAATATTAAGAGTTCACTTTAAATTTATAACAATCATTTTGACAGCAGGTGGGCTTTGAATATGTAATGTGCAAAAACAAACTGGAATGAAGGACAGACAACAATGGGACCAAGGATATTCTCTAGAAATATATATATTTTCATATTTTCTTTCTGTATTTTCACAGACTTGGAAAATATTGAAATAAAACTCAGGAACCCTGAATACAACCGAGTATCCAAGCACAAATCAGAGCAACATCAAAATATACAGACCTTAATTATAAGAGAAGAAATGTACCAAAGCTAAAATTTCTGAAAACGGTCAAAACAAATATTGCATTTGTGAGAACATGAGAGACGTACAATTGAACAGGCGAGGAACACAAAGCATCTGTCAATAGCTGCTGTCAGCAGAGAGGCGCAAATATTTACTTCCTTATCAAGAAGGTGAAGAAATGGTTTGGACTGATGTAACGTTAGACAAGAAAACCTTTAACAAAAACCACTATTTTACCCCACCAGCTACAATGTCAGCTGGATTGACATTGTAGTCCAGCTACATAAAATACACCACTGATCCCAAGTACACGGTGTTTTTTACCGTGTAAAAAACACCGTGATTTCTTACCGTGTTCCAACACCTCGTCTCTGCTGTCCCTGCATGAAAGCAAAAACAGCAGCTTTTAGTAGCAGAAGTAAAGCAGCACCCGAGGAAGTATATTACATATAAAAAAGTCATTTTAATTTCTGCATTTAAAAACACACTCACTTTAATTTCACATCATCGACCATCTGCTCTGCATCAGAGAAGTTGAGGACTTGGTCACCTTTAGGAAGGGGCTGAACTGCAAGACCAAAGTCAGACGATTTAGCTCGAGTGTTTCACTGAAATTAACAAGTTCTGATAATAATTATCTTATATTTATTATGTTTTAAGACATCATACTGTCCATTAAAATAATATCAGTGAAGACAACAGCTTACACTGTTCCTTATTTGGTTAATGTCACAACTTTTCTACATCCAACTCAGTTTGGACAGCAAAGCTTCGCTGCATGAGTCGAGCAGAATCAATAACCGAGAGGAGATTTCATACAAATCTCCTCTTAAAAACTGCACCGGAATTTGAACATATTTGATCGAAATGATCGGCTGGCCGAACTCACCGCTCTGGTCGTCCAGCAGGTAGTACTGCTTCAGCAGCTGCCAGTGAACCATCAGGCTCTTGGGGGTGCGAGATGGGTGAAAGATGCCTGGGTGTTTGCTCAGAAGCTCCTGGAAAACGTCCATTTTAGGCTGACTGGTCTGTTTAGAAAAAAGTGGCGTGTGAATAAAACATAAAATCTAAAATCAGAAGTCTTTGTTTCTGCAGGTAAACAATCTGTGAAAGATTGATTGGTTGCAGCCTGCAGGATCTATAATCTGACGAATACAGTACAATTTTGCAAGTTTAACAATCACATAGATGCTACCTTAAAACTTCCAACATACGAGAAGATTTCTACTGAAAAATGTTCATGTTTAATTAGCAAGAAATTCACTAAATTAACAAGAGATCCCTGCCAAAGGATTAAGAAATGTTAGCAGCCTTTTAAAAAGGTAAAGGCTCTACATTCTGTAGAAAATACACGCTGCGGTTAGTGTTTGTAGTTCCAGTGAATTAATAAATGATTCAAACTGTGAAACAGAGTTTTCTTTACTTTCCTACATCAAACTGGACACTGTTGTTTATTTTGAGACTAACTTATAGAGGATAATAGAATATCTTGTGATATACAAAACATTTACATTTTGAGGTTTATAAAACAAACCTGTCTTGTAAAGTAGTAAATTTGATGTAGAGTAGAAAAATGTTTTTCAGTTTTATCTATAGATCCATCCGTCCCATAATCCAGATGGGACGGATTTTTGTTTTTCAGTGAAAAACAAAACTTCTGTTTTGTTTTTCACTGATGCAGAGATAGAAATTGTTTCACTTTTACTAAATGTTTTATTAAAGCCGTCACATTTTGAACTCATCCTGAAAGTAGAACACAATCTTTAGTTATTAATAGCTTCTACAGAGAAATAAGACTCAACTATAATCCAGCTCAGCAGGTCAGAGCTTCGCAAAATTAGTAATCAGAAATCTATTATGAAACTTCAAACTCATTTCATATTCCTTAAGTTTCAGACAACTGAAAATAAAAACTGAGAAAACAAGTAATTTGTTACTTACTGAGCCAATCTTGGCCAGCAGCGCCTGTTCCCCCTGACTGAACAAAGCTTTGCTTTGGATTGCTGCGATTGCCTCTGGGTGAAGCTGCCGCATGGCCTGCCATGCCAACCTGATGGAAAGACGCAAAAACAGCAACGGGCTTAGAAAAATCCATGAGGAAGAAAGAACAAAAACACAGAACCAAACAAAGCTCTTACTTGGAGATGACGGGATCGTACAGCAAAGCGTACCACCTCTCTTTAATTTCCCTCAAGGTGAAGCGGCAGCTGAACTTCACCCCCAGATGAACTGAAGTTAGATCACTAGTCTGGAAACAAGGGACGACACATAGACATAGTGATGAAGTGTTTCCCTCACCAGTGTCACATCATAACAGAAAATAACTCAAAAATGATCATACAGGAGAGCTTATTAGTTCTGAACAAAGTTTTTCGTGCTCACCTGTAGCACAGCATTTATTAGCAGAAGGTCGTCTGTGGGTTTCCAGCGTCCCAGATCTTTAGTCATATGTAAAGGCTGCTTGGTTTTCTTCACTCTTTTGGGCAGAGGTGAAGGGTTTAACATCACGGCGAGAGGCGGTGTGAGAGCAGTTCCTGATTTTGTCAGCTTACAAAAAAAGAAAAATACATCAGTATATAAAATTATTTCAAATTTTTCATAATGCTCTCTTGACAATCTAAAATTTTGTACCTTTTTCTTTTCTATAGGCGAAGGTTCACTGCCCAAACAGCGAATAGGCTCCATGACAGGAGGCCCTTTGACTCGACTGGACGACTTCACCAGGCTGCTCTCCACCAGCTCATCATCAAACTTCTTTCTTTTTATTGACCTTTTGTTGCAGAAACATTAATTAGAAATAGAAACATTCTTTTTAAATGCAGCATGATGGCATCATTTCTGTGTAATGTAACAGTACCTGGATGAACTTCTCCTCTTGGGAACACCGACTCCAAATGCTTGTGTTGCTGTCCTTTTCACATCTTTCACACCAAGCAACTCTTCATCCTCCGACCGGCTCTGAACACCAGACACCCCCACTGACGCGCCGACCCCTGGGTCACCAGCCTGCATCTCTTCATTCACTGAAGGGAGCATGTTGGAAATCTGATGCAGCATTTCGGTAAATACACTGTACTCTAATTGAGGGGATATTCAGAGTTTTCCCAATTTTGTGCTGAGCATTATTTTATACTTTTAACTGTTTCCGGATTAAATTTTTGCTCATTTTTACATCTTGGTGATTTATCCTGTTAAAGATGTTCTTTTTCTACACTGCATTTTATTCTTATTCATATCCCTTGATTTTGAGGCTTTTTGTTGTCACCGTCTCAACATTTTGCTGTCATCAAATAGAAAATTATATTATTTTTTGCTGCGGTAGTACAATTTCCTAGCTTACCATCTCCCATTGTGAATAAAATATGAGTTTGTGATATTTAAATATCCCAATATCTTTTTTTTTTATTGACATTTTCCACCTCGCACAAACTTCTTCTGAATTGGAGTTGTAGATTTTAAACAAAGCTTTTTAGACAGATTTTAAATTTTTAAACAAATTTTTACAAATTTTATATTTTTTAGACTAATTTTTAATTCCCGTTTTAAATGTAAAATAAACCATCTATGGTTATTTTATCAGAAGGACTTTTTTTTGCCATCGCTCCTACTAAATACAATTAATCTACAGCTGCAAAACCAGTTGACCTTGTTTGGTTGATTTACTCATTTTGTTTCATTGGTACTGTTGTTTTATGAAAAGAAAAGAAAAAAATCACAATGTTGATTTTTAGATTGATTTTTGTAAACTTTTGCAACAAGAGAATAAAATACTTTATTGAGCATATCAAGGCCAGCTGAGTACTTTCTATATTTAGCACACATTTGTAGCTTAATGACCGAAGAAGGGCCCAAAAACAATACAACAAAAAAACATCCCCTGTAGTGTCGTTTTATTGCGGGGTAATTCCTATGCTGATGCTCTCAGTCCAATTGTCTTTCTATGTAAAATCATTACTCGATTATGATTCAATTTTGGTCAAAGTGATTATTTACCAGTGTAAAAGGGATAAAGATTCCCATCTAGCTCTAGAGCCCCGACATTCAACTTATGCTACACGGGGAAGTAACACAGGCAGGAGAAGAATATAATTTGAAATTCTATACATACCACTGTTATACCACTGTTTACACTTTTTTACACTCCAAATTCCTATTTTGCAGATAAATGTTCAAACTAAGAACTGAAAACTAGCGAAAGTACAAGAGTAGAAATTTCATATAAGTTGAAGGTCTTATAGGTAATAACTTTTCAAGATGTTTGTAGCTTTGTACTTCCTTTGTTTACATGCGATGTTAGTTTGAGGCCTTCTGTTGTTTTTTTTCCTATGTGGCATAAAGTTACACAATAACATAAAAAAGCAGAATGTTAACCGAGGACAACATTTAACAACAGTCTGTTTGGCTACACAACAAAAACACCAGAGTGGTTCTTTTTAACGGATCATGTTAGCTAAGCTAGCACAGTCACCCTGCGGTAACTAGCGCTTCTTTCCAAGCTAGGAAGGCTAGCTCTGCTATCTTATCACTCACCTTTTATATGTAGCTCGGTGTCAGTCCCTTATAAATCCCAAGTTCAATTTATTCTTAATTAATCCTCGTTTTCAGAACTACCTTGAAACATTTAACGTCCAACTAGTTAGCATTAGCCGCTCGGCTACATTCATGTTTTCTTCCTGGTTTTCTATTACGGGAAACGGTTTGGCAAACAGCCTTCAGATGCACTACCGCCACCTTGCGGACCGGACCGAAACAGATCGGGGCTGCTTTAAAACGCACTTAATGTTTCCACAATACACACAATAAATGTTTGTGTAATTCGTTGTAAAATAATAAAAATATATGTATACATAGACATGAAAGTTATATTTGTTGTAAGTTCTAAATTTTGTTTCCAAATGGTTCAAAACCCTTTTTATTTTATTAGCCAAGATGTTTTCCAGTGTTTTTACTCTTTCACTTCATTTTTATTTTAAAGAATCACATTTTTGTACTTCTCCATCTCAAAAAATAAATTAAAGTAGCAGTATAATTAAAGTGCACAAAAATATATTCTCTATGAAAATCATACATGAAAAATGTAAATAATTAGAACTTGAGAGAATTAAAGAATAATAGAAAGAATAATAGAAGTGAAATTGCAAAGGACAAAATTCATGAAGAAATAAAGGTTTAGCTTAAAAGACTTGAAGAAAATAAAAATAGGAAAAAGGAATGCTATTTGCATAAGTTTTAAAAATTATTTTGGAGAGTTAAAATGAAGAACAGTCTTGTTACAAGACACTTTTAATTACATACTCCCATGTGCCACAATTAGTTTTTCAATGTGTTTTTGTTATTTTACTGCAACATTTACTTATCTGAACAGGGTTTCAAGCGCCTATGTCTACGATTCATCACACAAACTGATTCAGTTGAATGTACTCATTTCTTCTGAGTACATTCCTGTTTTACTTTCTTCTCTCTATATTTGTATTGTTATAATCAAATTCTTCCTTCAATCGCATTGAAGGAAGGAAAATGTTCAAGTTGTACAGAAGAACGCTGCTCTGATTGCAGAAAAACTTGGAGACAATAAATTAATGATTTCTTGAAGATTACCAGAGCAGACTGGAATGGCCAAAATCTATTGTCAAAGATCTGCAAAGATAATTTTAAGCAAAGCCATTAAGCATAAAATTTTCAAGTCTGAGTAAGATATTGTCATAGCTATTTTTGTACTGTTTTACTGCATCAATGGAAGGAAGTACACTTTTGGCTTGTATTGTTAAAGTATGCATATGTCACTTGGTGTTTACATAAAACCTTCAGATTCAAATAAAACATGTAAAATGTTTTTAGACTTGGCTCAAACACTTTTTAAGATTAAAAAACAAACTCCCAAGTTTTTAATTTTGAAATAGGGCCATACGCCATTTGAAAGAAGATTAAAATAAATATTTTGTGTTGATGTCTTTGCCATCCTATGCATGCGTTTGTTGCAAGTTCAGAAGACCATCAAACACACAAAAGAGTTTATTTAGCAGTGACACCCAAAAGATGGGGCATTTTTTCCTCTCAGGTGTCATCGCCACAGGAACATGTACCTGTTGTTTTAGTAGAAATGGAAGGTCCATGTCTTGATCAAGATCCTCAAGATTTTGTCCTGGTCAGCGTTTGAATAGGCGGCTCTGGTACCGTAGTATTTTTTCCAATTAAACAAACAACAAACTGTGTTCACAGTGCACTGATGAACAGGAAATGTCGTAGATAACTCTAGAAATGCGTCTTTGTAATGCTGCATGATATATAAGCTCTCCTTAACTTGGTGAAGCTCTGCCTCCTAGCTCTGCTTGCTGACTACATAGTCATGCGATATTAGCATAATCTGTTTTTTGATCATTGTTTCTGAAACTTTTTAGTGGAGCGTCAAACATTTTGTTGCAGAATTGACCTTTCTACCTGCATAATGACCAATTAATCCTGCTCTGCCATCCACTGCTTCATAGGATGTGAAATTAGGTCTTGGTCAACAATCATTTCCCATTTTTGAAATCGTTATTTTTTGTTTTTGGTGTCTGATCCAGGGACACCAAAAATCAATCACAGATGCTCTCCATCCAATCTGCTTGTACTAATTTGCGAAGAAGAATGCATAAAAATTCACAAATGTGCAAAAATTTTAACTTTTGATTCTCTAGAAGTTGAAAGCTGAAAGAGAAACGCCCAAAGACTTCCAGCTGAAATGCAGCACAGGACGGATCTGCAGAGGTCCGTCCTCAATAAAGATGCTTGCCACATTTCTCATACTTTTTATTTGCAAAAAATATTGAAAACCATGCAACATTTTACTTCCACTTCACATATAAGTCCTTGTCCTTCCCAGAAAATCCAGGTAAAACCTATTGAAATGTGTGAGATTCAAATGGACATTTTGCAAGTTATTCATTTCACCATCAAGATTGTGATGCTTTGGGAGCGTTTCATGTCAAACTGCTGCTTTTACCCCCTTTTGCAGACATAAATAAATGGATGGATAGATACACAAATAAATAAATCATGGACAGGACAGATTTTAAATGTTTCATCGACTGAAGCATCAATTATTGATACACATTTATTGACACACATTTACTGACATTTACAGTAGCAGAATAAATACAATGGTGAAATCCATAAGATTTTGCAGAATAATGCCACATTAGTAACTCGGACATTTAGATGACCCGACACACTGTACTTCCCGTTTCAGGACATTACGTCTGTGAATTCAGTGACATCACACAGGTATGTTCTCAATAGCTGCCTTTTAAAACATTTTCCCTGACAATATGTACTGGTCCCACTATGTTAATCATTACACCTGCACAGCTTTCTTACTGCACCACAATCAGCTCCAACGTTTCAACATAAAATGTTCACATATTCAGGACACAGTAAATGTGCTTAATAGTGCAAGATTTCTAATTCATAGGTTTTACAAGATTCAAGAAAAAAAAAAAAAGAAGAACAAATCCACTTAATTCAAGCACAGCTCGCATTCATTCGTAACTTGAACTGATGTAATGAGTCCAACATGAAATATTTCTCTAGAAACAGTGCAGACAGGTAACTCATGTTTTCTCTGTCACATCTTTCTCAGCAATAAAAGTGCCGTTAAGCCCTCTCCCTTGTTATGTGCCGGCCAGCACGCGCCGGGCTGCAGATTAGGCGGGCTTTTCTCCTAACTGTGTCAAAGGTCGAAGACCCACTTTGACATGCACCGCTGCGCCCGAGCAGCCTCGTGGAGCATGTGATAACGCTGCCCTGCCTGTTCTCCCACCTCACACGGCCCGAGTAAAGGGCAGCCTGGGTGGCAGCTCACCTTCACCCGTTGGGATCAGAAGAGGAGTTCATCGTTCAACAAACTGCAGGTTGATGGCATTTTCAGGAACGAGGAGCGTCCGAGTCATCGGCTTCACAGAATTACCCTGAGCGTCTGGCTTCACCTCAAACTCCACCAGGATCTGCCGAGAGCAGGAACACAACACAGCAACTCGAAATTAATACACAAATAAGCAAATAAGTAAGCAAGTCCTGGGCTGTTATGGGAAATCCTTCGGCCCCATAATCCAGTTAATTTATAAGGAATGAGATTTGCTTAATTACTTTAATCCTCTAATTGTAATTTGTGCTCTTATTTGTTTTGCCTAAACACTGAGTTAACAGCTAGTAAACGTCATTAGAAATATTAACATTGTCAGAGACAACTCTCAGAAATAAACTCGGTAGAAAATAGCTGACAAGGTACTCCACATGTCATTTTTGTTTGCTTAGATGCACAACTACCAAGTGACCCAAAGTAGGCCCAGTCTTTCAAGTAAGAGTTGACCTAGTTCAGCATTTCAAGAGAAATTTTTTTCTCTGGAGCTGAAATAAGCTTAGCTAAAAGTGCAAAATAGGTTTTAAAGTCTTAATACAACATAAATTCAACTTCAAAATGAAGTGAGGCACCTTTAAGGCATCCAAATCACTTAATAGTTTCTGATTAAGTGACTAAACAACTGTTTTTAGCATGAAAAAAAAACAAAAACAAAATCAGATAAAGCTTTTCCTTAAAGGCACCAACATTTAGCTGGTGTCTTTAAGGAAAAGACACAAGCTAGCTTCCCTGCTAATTCTGCTAGCAAGTAGAATTAGCTTGCTAGCAGAAGCTAATTCTGCTAGCAGTTAATTCTGCTTGCTAGCAAGCAGAATTAACTAGCTTGCTGATTCTGCTTCCTAGCAGAATGAGCAATTGTGTCATTATTAGGCGGCTAAAGAGAAAAACTTTTATATCAGATATAAATGTAGATACAAGTTTGATAAGATTTTAGTTCAAATTCATCAATACAAAATTGTAACACTGAATCTGTTAGCTGGTAGCAGCTTTAAAAGCAATTAAAAGCAGAGTTATGATGCTCATACACTTTAATGCAGCATATTAGCACAGTTTATCTGTTCCCAGAAAATAGGTCAAGGGTAAAACAAAATCATTACATCAGATTTTACATTCTGTTAAACCTGCTGTTAGTTAGAAATTCATCTGATTAATGTCACGTAGTTTCAGCCTTGTGCTGTAATCCCTGTAAACTGAATACTGCACATTTCCCCTTAGATTCTTGTTAAATAAATAAGATACAGAACTCAATTCTTGAACAAGAGCAAAAACTGATTGGTGAAGCTATGCATTGCAAGTGAAGACCTTTCAGCAGGTCAAAGGGTCATACCAAGTCACCTGCTCTCAATGCCAGAAAAACAAAGGATTAAGTTAAGCTAACTTACCCGAGATAGAGCAAGGTAGAGCTCCAGTTCAGCAATCCGGCGACCTATGCAGCTGCGTTTTCCCACGCCAAAGGGAACTGAGGCATAGGGGTGGTGAGCCTCATCTTTGTTAAACCAGCGATAGGGATGGAAATCATCTGGATTCTGAAACACAGCCGGGTCCCGGGATGTGGCAAATTGGCACAAAGTGATCAAGGTCTATAGGAGAAGAAGCTCTAGTCAGATGTATAGTGAGACCATTCTAGATTTTTGCAAATTGATTTTTCCCTACATATATCTAGAAAGTTGCTCTGCCAGCATGTGGATATATGAACCATTAATATTAACAGAAATTACATCAAGATTCAGAAGATTATTCAGAGGATGACTAAAGCAATGCCAGGCTACTTATCCTCCCAAAGCAACTGTAGCCACTGCTTTTTGTTTGACACAAGTAAGTCTTTCATCCCTGACATGAACATCTTCAGTTCACAAGTTCAAAAGAAGACAGAAAAAGTCACTGCTTGCAACAAGCATGAGACATAATAATGCATGTTTATCGTTGGACTAATATGACGTCATATTGGGCCTTTGGGTTTAACCCTGTCTGCTCAGTGAGAGTCCAATTGGCGGTGGAAATACTGTCTTGACCATCAAATTTTACAACAGTGGAATCAAAGCATTAGTTATTATTTCTTTAAAATCCCTGGACTTCCAGTGAAAGCTGCACATAAAAAAACTACACTTTTAAAGCCGGTTTTTAAAAGACTTCCAAATGAATATTTGTGTTAGGGGATAGAGCATCAAGCTGCATCAGGATGTCATGCATGTTTTATGTCTTATAACCCTGCATAAACACACTTGATTTCAATGAATGGATCCCAAAAAACTTCATCTAAGACATGCAGACATTAGTCCATAAGGAGGGAGACTGTCCACCTTTGGTCTCGACTAGGGGTCTCATATCACAGTCAGTTTTAGATGTGCATCTGCTTAAACATAGTGGAACTGAATAGTCTGTCCATTATCAAGACTTTGTAAAGCTTAATAAAACCCTAAAGAGGTAATTCATCTTTTGGATTCCTGATCTTGCGTTAGATCAGGAATGCATCAAAAAGTTTCAGGACTCTCGTGGACTAAAGTTGATCTAGATGGTGAGCCAGTTTGTTTGACAACTAGAAGTATTTTCACATGTTGCTTTGACTCACATTTTTAGGAATGAGGTAGCCTCCCACCTCAATGTCTTTTTCTGAAATGACCCGTGCATTGGCAGGAATAACTGGGTATAACCTGGAGAAATAACAAAAACCAACAAAAATGTTAGAGTGAAACATGTAAACGGCAGATAAATCAATATAACTGAGTTATACCTGAGAACTTCCTTGACTGTGGCCTTCATGAGGGGCATACGGGCCACGTCTGTGCTGTCTGGTATCCTTCGACCCTCCAGTACGGTCAACACCTCCTCCCTGAGTGCATCCTGGATCTCTCGGTGACGGGAGAGCTCGTACAGAGTCCAGGACATAGTGCTGGAGATCTGAGGCGAAAACCAACAGGACTGCTTTAACCTACTCCTGGACTGTGAGCCAAGTAAAATCTGTCAGGAGAAAAAACTCTGTCTTACTGTGTCGACTCCAGCCAGAAGCAGCTCTGTGACATTGCTGTAGACGGTCTTCATCGGCAGCCCCGTCTGTGAGAGGAAGTAGGTGAGGTAACGGCCCTCGACTTTCTCCCCTTTGGCAATCTTGTTGGCTTCGGCCAACAAGCGCTGGTCGATGTGACCTTTGGCTGTAAAAGGAGATCAAAGGCCAATAAGGAAAGGATGTTGCAGATCTATTCAAGTCTTAATGGTAAGTCATATAAAGTTATCCTGAGAACACGCTTGACATTCAGGGCAGAGGGTTAAAGATTTTAATCTGTCAATTCTCGATCAAGGCTGATTATTTTAAACCTGTTTGATGCCTCAGCTTCTCATAAGTCCTGTGCAAGTCCTCAACGACCAGTGGGAGATCGGGAGAAAAGTACATACAGCATGCTGTACTTATTTATTCGCTTATGTTTACATGTTGCCCTTCAAACTGGAGCTTATCTAGATCCTTCTTTAAAATATCCTCAAGAATCAGTTCAAGCCTCTTTGCGTGCCGATCGTTTTAAAGAAATATTTAAGATACGTTGTTGACGTTTGTGGCTCCGTTTGCTTCGCCTACCAAATTCAAACATGTAGTCCCAGCAGTCGCAGAAGGTTTTCCAGGGTTTAGGGTATAGCTGGTGCAGCCAGCTGGGCATGGCCATGGTGAGGAGAGTCATCACAAACATGGTGTTGATGGACTCGATGAAGCGCTCCGTTTCCTCAGGAATAACCGGGTCCAGGCATCCGATTCTGGACTCAAACAGCACAGAGGAGATACCTGAGAAAAAACAGAAGACAATAGAGGAGATGAAGAAAATGATTAACTCCATAGCAGCTACTTTTTTGGGTCTTGTAGCAAATATTTTAATTTCAATGCCATGCAAAGCAGCGAGAGGCTATTTTGGATATCCCGGTTGGTTTTCGTGGATTTGCTTCTCAGACGACGCGGGGCCTTACCCTCGAGGCCGAAGCGGTAGAACTCGCTGCTGATGTCAGTTACGAGCCCTTGGGAGGACCGGCAAAAGCGAAGTTTGGAAATCAGGTCGCTGACGACGCTGTTCAGGGTCTCGTCGTAAACTTCCACAGCCTTCGGTCGCAGCATGTGCTTCCCCAAAAGACTTCTCACTTCCTGCCACTCCTCTCCCTCGCTGTGGGCATAAATAGTGATGTTAGTAATAACAAATGGACTAAATCCAAGTCATCATGTGGGTCATGCATCAAACGTATGGGCAATTAATATGGAGCCAATGTGCCATCCATTGAATATCTTCTCTATGGATCATTTTCACATTTCTGACCCAAATAGAGGTCTTTTTTTAATGGTTGCTGAGATTTAACATCACTAACTGTTGAACCATGTAACATTTTTAGACGGACCACCTATGTCTGAACAGCTTATTTTTTCACTAACTGGCTGCTCTTTTCTTGTAGCCAATCATTGAACTGGAATCATTGGCATTCATGGAGACAGCAACACTTACGCAGTCAAAAGTCCAAAGTTGTGTCCTCTCAGCTTCCTGTAGTCCTTCCAGGATGAAAGGTTTGATCTCATTGGGTGCTGGCCCTCCTGCCTCAGGACCTGCTCTATGAGGGCCGGATCTGCTACGTGAACCGTCAGGATGGGGCCGAAGCTCGCCTTCCACACGGGCCCATAGCGCTGCACTCCTTCCAGCTGGGAAAGAGACAGAGAGGCTTATAAAAACCCTGCAGGCTACGAAATAACTGGCTTCATCTCTTCATCCGCTCTCTTCTGATTTGCAGTCTCTGTTAGATTAAAGCAGAACAGAAAATAGAATGCCTGGAGGGCCTTGGAGGGAAAAAAAATTGGGCTAAAATGAAATAGTTTGCATTAAAAATGCATGGCGTCTTAGGAATAATTCTGAATGAACAGATGGGGGTTGAAATATTGAGCTCACACACACAAATACTGAAACATAAACTGAATATATTTTGGATTATGACATTACAGGAAAAAAAAGATAGTTAAATGATAGTTTGAGTCCATCCCTGTATTTGGTCTTTACTTGGATCACTTCTAGTTGAGTTTCAAAATTTAAGCTGTAAAATGCGTTCAGAGCCAGTATATTCCTTCCTCAGTGGTGGCTGAGATGGATGCTCGTCAAACTGCTGTAAGGTGATGGGAGGATACAAGCACTACACCCATTAAACAATGACTTCTTAAAGGATGAAGTTTTGTTTGCAGTGCAGTTGTTTGTAACACTTGGAAAATGAGATGGACTATGCAATGAAGGGTTAGGGCAGGGGTGCCCAAAGTCGGTCCTCGAGGGCCGGCATCCTGCATGTTTTAGTTCTCTCCCTGGTAGTACCAACAACCTTTTCAGCATGTCGGTGTTCTTGTTAGGCCTTCTAACAAGCCATCATTTGATTCAGGTGCGTTAAACGAGGGAGAGAATTAAAACATGCAGGATGCCGGCCCTTGAGGACCGACTTTGGGCACCCCTGGGTTAGGGTAAGAAACAGAGAAAATGACAAAGTGTGCCCATCGAGTCTGTCAGAGTTTGTGACATTCCTGGAACCTTTTAGGAAGGTTTTATTTTGTTAATTTCTCTTGTGCAACATCACTATTGTTTTGCCAGTGGGTACCACGGACTGTGAGGAGTTTTTCCAAAAAAATCTTCTTTTAAATACATATAAAATCACCTGCTTCCTCTAAGCTCTAGCTAACGTTAGCATAGCAAAGCAGTGTGCCAAAGCAACAGGAATGGATGAATATTTGCGGGATGAAACTGTTTAGCTGCACAGAAAGAAAGCCATGACTGAAATCATCATGTACCTAAAATGTCTTTGATTTCTATGGAAAATGATACATTAAAAAACTTTAAAGCATTTTTGTCGATATTCTGTTTGCTCTATTTACATCTTGATGAACAAAGCTACATTCTTTGCCTCTAGGTCCACAGGTGAAGCCTGTAGTGTAGCACCAGGAACACTAGGACAACAAAAAGCACTATAACAAAATATTTATTAGGATGGCTAATTACATAACATTTGGTGTCTGCTTCACAGCTTCCAATTTGGGGTTAAATTAAAGGAGAATTGTGCTGTTTCTGTAAAAAAGAGGTTTGATGCATTTTATTATTTCAAGTTCAAACTTCAAAATACTGAAACTGGTCAATCCCTATTCGAGTTATTCTACACCAGAGGACACAGGGTCCAATCCTTAAAGAGCTACTTTTAGATGCATCCCTGGTCCAACACACCTGCATCAAATGGCTGAACTCCCTCATCAGCAGCCATTAATCTGATTCAGGTGTGTTGGAGAAGCCTCCAGGACTGCACTCAGGTACTGCTGCTCTATGTTAAACAGAGATCCTTCAAAACACATTTTAAGATTCAAGAAATACATACACAGTAAGCAGTTGATCAAACTGCAGTTATTAATAGTCTTATGTCAGGATGTAACAATTTCATTTGAAAATGAATGTAAAAGGATTGTTTTGTTTCGAGCCAGATTCGTCTCCATCACTGTTTCTGACCTTCACGCCTGAATAAAATGACAATTACTAGTCAATTAGCTAATATTCCAATCATTAAAATGCAGAATATAAACCCAGAGTCTGTTGGGGAGGATTGGGGGCGCAGAAGGAGGGACTCACCCAGGGCACCATGAAAGCAAGCACCGCCACAGACTAAAATGTGTTGCCAGAAAAACCCCCAAAACCCTGCAGGGATAATCAGTGAGCTGAAGATGGGTTCCCCCTCGGAGCGCCCAGCCCTCCCCGCACCCTTTCAGCCTCACCTCCTTACCTGTAACTCATGCAGCCGGGACAGACCCCCCCTGGCAAACAGGTCCCAGGCGAAGCTGGCGGCCGTCGGTCCGGGCATGTCGTCCAGGGTCCTCACCGCCTGCCTGGCGCTCCCCAGCGGAGGCGCTGCTGCGCTCTCGGCCCACCTCTCCATCCACTTGACCAGGGGGAAGGCGTTGCGGACGGACACTCGAAGCGCTTGCTGCACCATCCTCCTCACAAAGATCATGAAGCGCTGGTGTCTGTTTGCGGATCCCTTGGGTGTCGATGCTCATTTTGTTTTCCCGGCTGCAGGCTGTATTTATAACGCACAAGGTGCTTCTGGAACCCAGTCAGAAAAAGATGTAAATTTTCTTATTATAGACCAATCATGGGTGTGAAGGTTGGTCTGGTCCCGCCCCGCCTGGATGGGGACTGCTGCTGGGGGAAGGAGGTGTGTCCAATCAGAGGGCTTAAGTCAGACCAGCCCAGAAACAGCACACGTGGACAACCTGGATAAATAATGCATGACTTCTGTAATCGCTCAGGCTTATCTCTACCCTTGGGAGGCACTTTGTTCTCCAATATTCCTAAAAATTGACACTTTTCTGGCGACCCACCCTCCTTCCAAGGCCATTGTTAGGGCAAACTGTCTTAAGGTGGAAATCAGGTGGATTTCTCTCCAAATTGTTATTTGGATAAATACAAATTCTGCAAACCACAGTGTCTAAAACAACAGAGATGAAATAGGTTGCTTGACCCACTGGAGCTGGTTTTGCTTGATGAACTAATCTGCATCCTGCTGTGGCGCTGAATCACTGAGTTTCCTGGTGAGGGAGAAAATCTTGACCTGAATTCATTTGCACTGGAACTTGTCCAAAGTGCACACAGTGTGTGGTGATGGTGAAGTAACTTTCCCTGGGGTCCTGTAGTCAGAATCTGCCCTGACATTTGATTCACCAGAAATCTTAGGTCACCCAGTTTCGGAGAAAAGCAGTGAGCTGACTGTCAGATTGGGGAGTGATAAAGTCACGCAGAATGTGATGAGAGCGTGAGTCTGTGGAGGCGACATCTGCACCCTGCATGGGCTGACGGCTGCAGCTTGGCACCGATCCGTGTAGGACAGATGAAGTCAAATTTTTCACATCCCTTCACTTCTGTCTTTATTATCCTCCAGCTGGTAAAATTCTTGTCAAATTCCCACCCAAATCTGAAAAATGTTAACTTATTTATTTATTTTGCTTGTCTCTGCTCAGCTTACTGATTGAGCTGCTGTTATCTACCTGACTGGATGCCGAAAGATAAAGTCAACTGTAAATTGCATGTAAACACAAAATCCAGCAGGAAAGTGGGCAGGAGATTAAATGCTTAGAGGTGCATTTCCTTACTATTGAGCTATCTTAGAATAACCAATAGCATAAAATAAGAAAACAAATATACGTTTTTAATGCAGGACTTTAGTAAAGTAGAACAACTGACGTTGGACAGCGAGAGCAGCAGTAAGCAATGGGAATTTAAAAACAAGTTTCATGAACTAAACTTCCAACAAATTTTTTTCATCAGGATCATTTCCATCCAGTCAGACAAGAAGCTCGAACAGTGAGAGCATCCGGCCGCATGGAGTTATTAGAGCTGATGACTCTGATGACTCTCAAGCTATGCTGGATGCTAATGTGGATGTCGAGGCTGAAACAAGTGGTGATGAGGATAATTATAGTCTTTAGAACTTGAACTGCAGGACATCTGTTTCTCTTGCTTATTGAAGCTTTTCATTTGATTGATCTCTATTCTGCTGGTATCGCTGCATTCATACAGTGCATTGTATATTCAGCTCTCCACAAAGTGCAAGATATTCAGGAGGTCATTTCGTAACTTGGTCGTAACGTTCAGGTACTGTGCTCTAAATGTTAACTTGCTCAGCTGCCAGAACCCTTCTATGCTGTAATTAATTAAAATCCCTCTGACCGTGTTTCAGTGGCATGATGGGGGCTAATTGGGTGACATTATGGGTCTGTCTGCATATGAGCTACAAACACTAAGAAAAATTAAAATATTTCATGCACCAGTCATTCTTATCACTGATCCATTTCCTTCTTAACAAATAAGTTTAGATAAAACAGCCAAACATTAAAAATCTAATTTTGGTGTTTTGGTTAACAGGGATCAACATAACTTTGATTATTTCTCAAGCTGATGTGTTTAAAAGTTCTTTTAAAACTGTAATCGAACCACAGAAACTCTTCCACGGAGGCCATTTTGGCCCGGTCTCTCTTTACGTCTTGTTGAGCCATGAACTCCGACCTTAAATGAGGCAAATGACATCTGCAGATATAGTCCTGATTGTTTTTAAATCTTCTAGACGAATGCAGGTCATAGATGCACTCTTGGAGTAATGTTAGTAGGCTGACCAGCGCTGGGAAGGTTTCCTGCTGCTCCATGTTCTCTATTTGTGGACGATGGCTCTAACTGTGGATGCCAAAGGGCCTCATTTGCTGCATTTCGTTCCTCCTTTGGACATCCCTACTTTAAATTAATAGATTTACCTTATTTTCCAGACTATAGAGCGCACCTTACAATAAGCTGCACCCACAAAGTTTAGAAATAAAAACTGGAAACATACATATATAAGTCGCATTGGGCTATAAGCTGCATGGTTCGACGGGTGGGAGAAAAAGTAGAGGCTTATAGTCTGAAAAATATGGTAACTGTTATTACATCTGATTACAGAGAGAGTACACTCAGATTAAATTTACTGAAATCTATTCTGATGCCCTGGAACATTAAAATGAGACTTTTTTTCATTCGAAGAAAAACTGACACATTTACAGAAACCATTCAAAAGATCACTTATGCATATTTACCAGTGGATGTACATAATCTTTAGTATATGGGTGACTGGGTTAGCATAAAAGCAGCTGGAGATCCTCGGCTTCAGTCCAATGCAGCACTAAGATGTTGTGTCAGCTGGCATCCTGAACAGCTGCTGTTTGGTGCCATAAATCCATATTACTAAAAGAGGTTTATGTTGTCGCACTGCTTTGATGTTTTTTTTTTTTGTGGAATCACTTTGAGATGTAAAATGTATGACAGGATAATCCTGCTCTGAGCTACCTGTCCCCCCAGTGCTGGCTTTAGCTCTAGCGATGGACAAAATATGCTGCAGTCGTTAAGGATGTACATGTAAATGAGCTGCATCCAGCAGGAAGAAACACATTTTACAGCTTTAAGGCTTAGTGGAAGAGGCCAT
The DNA here is from genome assembly GCA_903066825.1 of Alfaro cultratus. Classification (NCBI taxonomy): domain Eukaryota; kingdom Metazoa; phylum Chordata; class Actinopteri; order Cyprinodontiformes; family Poeciliidae; genus Alfaro; species Alfaro cultratus. The sequence goes on from CAEFZX010031818.1 coordinate 84,517, forward strand.
TTTAAAAATCAGGGAGTTCTTCTTAAATAATGACTTGCAGTAACTGTAATCTGCTCATGTGGACCTTTGCCCTGTGAAGTTTGAACTCCACCATGAATGGACAGGATGACTGAAAGAGTCAATGCGTTTTTCTCTTTTGTTTTGTTTTTGCTGCATACTGTGATGTTTAGTTGTGTTTAAAATTATAGCGGCTAAACATGCTTAAAGTTTTTGTTAGGAACATTAAACATTTTCTGTGTTGAGGTCACTCTGCAGAAAGTGAGGAAACACAATGTTTGCAGTGTCTGCTTTTTTCCTAATAAATTCAATGTTTTACAGTATGACCTAAAAATGCAGAAAGATTTTCTCTTTTCTGTGAATCCCTGAACTGATATTTAGTTGTATAACCCCTGTTTCTGCTTCACATCTGTGCATGGAGTCAATTATCTTCTGGTACCTGTGAGCAGGTTTTCCAGTCCAGAGCAATTGGAACAGATTCCACATTTCCTCTAATCTTCTTGGTTTTGCCTGAGAAACGGCCTGTTTGATGTCATCCCCACAAATCTTCTCTGCTGCATTAATGTCTGGGTTTGCTTATAAAGTTAATCTTGTTGGTCTGGAACCAATACTTGGTTACTGGTGTGTTAAGGGTTGTTATTTTGTTGAAAAAACAACTTTCGAGGGCATTTCCTCTGCGATAAAACTCAACACAACCTCTTCGACTATTTGGATGTATTTAAACTGATCCACAATCTCTTGCATGCAACAAAGAGGGCCAACATTTTTTTAGCACAAAAGGGATTCCCATACCATGATGTCTGAGCCACCATGCATCACAATGTGCTGTGGTGTTTGAGGGCTTTTGGACAAACTGTCAATGTTTTTTTCCCAGTTCATAAAAATGTTGCACCAGTTTTCTATTGGTCAGGAAACCTGTTGTTTAGTAAAATGCAACCTCTTCAACAGGTTTCTTTTATTAAAGTACTCTGCTAACTTTAGACTTTCACAACCATTGGACACCAGCTGAGTCTTTGCCACTTACTTCCATTCAAAATAGTTATTTTCTGGATTTTTTTATTTTTATTTTTTACCTCTTTCTGGTTTTGGTTCCATGTTTTAAATCACTTGAGATAATTTTCTCCACATGTTTTGCCCTTCAAAATTGCAGGACTCTGGCTTCGGAGGACATAAGTTTGGTTGACTTCATCTGTAAATAAAGGCCACCTGTTTGTTCACAACATGAGCGACCTGACTTTCAATTAATGACTCAGTGACACAGAATCGGCAGAATGCATGTGATCACTTGTTTTTTTTAACTGTACATCCCAAGTAGTAAGATATTAGTCATGTAAAAATAAGATATGAAGCAGTGATTGGTGTAGTTAGTGATGTTTTTAAAAAAAAACAATATTTGTCGGATGAATGATTCGACTGGCAGGCAGGACTGTTTGTACTTTGGTTCACTTTTATAAAGACTTCACTCTTTTTGTCTAGCAACAATTGAGATTACATTAGTTGTGCGTCTTGTAAAGCGCATTCATTTCAATCACTGTTCAATCCATAGCATAGTGAAAAAAAACAACTTAAGATTTACAAACATAGATTACAGCAATTTTATGATGAAATTTAGTTAGATTTTCTTAGAGTTACATCATAGACAGTAGTATCGATGCAGAGTTGCATGCAGCTTCTACAGTACTGAATGATGGCTGCAGAAGTGACTCCTTACCTGTCTGACCTCAATGTTTGAAGTACCTGACCTTGAAACACGTGAATCTGCCTAATCTTTTATGCAAGATGCTGTGGGGGATAAGTGTGCAACGTGTGCCAGAAATCACACCTGCAGCGTTACATTATGTATAGACGTGAGACAAAAATGCGTGAGACTTTTGCATTGAACCTGCATAAAGATACCTACACATGCATTGCTATCTCAGAGAACAGGAGATAAATGGTGACCTCTGAAATTGCTTGAGTAGATAAACAACTTTTTAGAACAAGATCTTCGAATGTTTGACTGGTTCTGGTCTTACACAACTCAAACTGCAAACAAATCAAACCTGAGAGTATTGTCCCAGAGATCTAAAACTGCCTGACTCATTAAGGTGCACAACCAGGTGGAGATAAAGAGTTCAAGTTGACCAACTATTAGTAAAAACAACTCCCCATTAAGACATAAAGACAGCTTTCCTTCCAATAATGACCATAAAGTGTCCTGCTAAAGCTTTTCTTCTTTGTTATAACAGAAAGCTTTACTCTGACACCCATAAAAAACATCATACAGACCAAGAAAGACCAGATCAAGGAGAAATATGTGGAAAGATTTAAGTATTTTCCTGGTCCATTGTGTCATTTTATGGTAACTATGTTACTTGTAGTTGTTATAAAAATGCTGTGTATGACAAATATGACTTAAAAGACATTTGACTTTGTAAATTGAAACCTTGAAATTGGGTCTCTGTTTCCTTAAAAACTCCAACATTTTCTGAAACGCTGCCTTCAAGAAGTCATCACAACATGGCTCCTCTATTAACCCTTTAACAACATTTTTAACGGCGTTGCACTGAGATGAAGCTTCTATAACGAGTCCAGACGATGCTCAGTTCCACCAGCTGTTTGCTAATTGCTGCTGGCTAGTCTGAAGGAGCTGAGTGGGGGAGTTGCAGGGGGAGGGCGCTCTGCGAGGCGGAAGCTCGAAAACTTGAAAACTGCAGCTCTGAGAAGGAACTGTGTCTTGAAGGCGGAGCTATGTCCAACCCGGCGTTTTGCACAGTTCAATGGTTGCCACGGAGACTAAAGGATTTCTCAAGCATACCTGAAAGAATCAAAGCAACACGCCAGGTATGTTTTTGATGAGAGAATAACAAAAAGCCAATTTTAAATTTCCTGCCCCTTTAAAGCAGGGTTAAGCTATAAATCAACATCCTAAGCACAACAGATTGACGTGACTAGAAACTCACTCATCCACCTAAACTACCGCGGCCAAGAAGCCCACTGTATCTCTAGAGGATGTGCAGAAGTCCTCGGCTCAGGTGGGTAAATCTGTTGACAGAACAACAATTTCTTTGCACATTTCTCAAAGTAATGCAGGGGAAACAGCATGGAAGAAGCTTCCCTAGTTACTCAGACCAGAGCCAATGAGGAGAAAAACTGACACTGCGCATCACCCTGAACACATCACACCAACGATTAAGATGCCTTTAGACAGAGAAAATGTCTAATAATGAATGGAGCTAAGAACAGGACAACGCTGGTAAAAAAAAATAATAAAAAAACAAACAGGCTACAAAAGACATGTCCATCAGTAAAATGACCCGAAATGAATGGTTTTGATCAAAGCAAATTCATTTGTTAGAGCGGCCCAGTCAAAGCCCAGACCTATTTTCAATTGGGAATCTGTAGCAAGGTCTAAAATTCCTGGTTCACAGATGGTCTCCATCCAAAGTAAGTGAGACTGAGCTGTTTTACAATGAAAAACTGCTTCAGTCTCTGGACGTGTTAAGCTGTTAGACGTAGACCCTAAAAGACTTGCAGATGACTCAGGCAGGCTGAATTCAAATACACTACTTTGCGTTGGTCTGTCACATAAAATCCAAATAACACACATTGAACTTTGTGGTTGCAGCTGAGGAAAATGTGCAAAAGTTCAGTTTTTTTTTTCTTTCTTTCTCTACGGCAATGAAAGTAACAGGAAACAGTCTGTAGGCACGTAAAAATAAATCTGATATTTTAATTCACCTGCAAATAAAATGGCGTCTTTAGTACTGATTATAAGAAACATGAATACTCTCCCATAATGGCTTCATTGTGCTGGGGTTCATTGATGCGGTCGTGTTGTAGGCCATGCTTCAGGGTGCGGCAGAGGTATTTCCCCCATGCTGTATTGGCGGTGTGCCCGGGGGTGGGGTCTGCTTTACTCTCAGACTAGTGTGTTAAAGTTCATGTCTCCAGTCTGCATGCCTGAGTGTCAAGAGAAGAGTGTCTTTGTGCGCACAGAGATGTGTGTCTGTGCTCCCAGGTGCACATGAATGTCCATTTGTCTCTTTTTTCTCACTCTGCAGGCTCGTCCTGAGGGGGCCTACGTAGGGTCTCCCCTCTGCCGCTGCTGCAGAGTTTGGTTTGCACTGAGACAATCGTGCATTAGATCAGTGGTTTTAATTTATTTATTTTTTTTAGTTAATTTATGTGTCTCTTAACAGTCCTGTTATAGAACAAAATGTTTTACAACATCACAGATGGTGACATGTCTAATCTCTTGATGAAGCTTCACACACCTACACAGATCTGTTTATGTCTACAGGAGGGTTTCTGCTGTTAGCGAGCAACAAACACGTTGGAATGACACATCTGGAGGGGCCTGGCGTTTTCCTCCAGTCTTGCTCCAGTAGGCAGGAACTCCTCTGTCGCTCCCCTGGACACCAGAGCTACTGACATCACTGATGTCCTTTGGCTTGACTCAACCCTGGTGCACCAACGTCAGAAGATGACAGAACCTTATTTTGGAAAGTTTAGGATGGAGGGAGAATAGGAGAAACCAGAGGAAGAGCCAGGTGTAGGATGAAAACAAATTTGCTTGTTTGGGTTTAGAGAAAGAGGGGACTGGATTTACAATGAATCGCTTCACTTCATCTGAGATGGTGGACAGGTGACATGGAGCGCTAATTTGGTTTCTTAATTCAAGGCAGCAATACTGATTGGTTGGAGTCAGAAAATCACCACCTTCAAATGAACCTGATGACAATCTCAACTCAAGGCTGGAAATGAACAGTTTTTAGGCTCATGAATGTCTCAGATGTCAATATATTAAATCTGTCACACGTTGTTTAGATTACATTTGTTGGTTTGCAGGTTTTTGCAGTTTGAATTAACACCAACTTCCACATTTATTGTTGAACGTTTGTAAAAAGTTCTATAATAAATTTCTACGTCATTGCATTAAAAAAACATAACAATGCCAATTATGGTAAGCTGTTTGTGTTTTATTTGTACCCTAAAAAGAGACGGGGTAACCATAACTTTAGGGAGAAATTCTCCTATTGACTTTGATTGTCCAAGTTCATGTGCAACAATCTGTAATGGGCTTGTTTGTCATAAAATCCACATTTAATTCATTTAAGTCTATGTACCAACGTTTTCTCTACTACGGCTTAAAGACAACCAACCAAACGTTCTTACAATTCAATATTTCTTCTGGAAGTAATATTAGCACTTTGGAGCGGTGCATAGATTCCAGACTGGAAACAAACAAAAAGCTGGTCAGCAATTAAAAGAACAGTTTGATTGAAATAATGACACACAAGTTTTCTATTTATTAAAAAAAAAATATATAGACTGCACAAAAATAGCTAAATTATTATTATTTTTTTTATAATATTTACAACCTTTTTACTTTGTTTCATTGTGTTTTGAGTGATTCCTGTCTCATTTCCTAAAAACTTTACATTTAAATCTATCAAGGCTATGAATAATTTTGGAAATAGCTGTAAGAAAATAGCTACTCACCTAAACTTGCCTTTTTTTCAAAGCCCGATCAATAACTGAAAATGTCACAAGTGAAGGTGATCTCATGATGTCTCATTTACTTTAAAGTCCAGACTAAGGCATTTATAATCGTACGCATTAGTCACTAACTTGACTCCTCCTGCTTGTTGTACTGAAGTCTCTGCAGAATTTGTTAGCCACACAGCCCAGGGAACGGTGATGCAGTAGTTTACGTCTCTAGTTTTATTTAAAAAGTTAGTCTAATTTCATTCACATGGTTTCCACAGCTGTTTTTTAATGCATTGTGGCTGATTTTACTGATCTAAAAAATAACTTTTCAAATATTATCTTACATCATAAAAGTAACTGTATTGGCTGCTGCAGCTCCTGCTCTACCTGTTGTTACCTGGTCACGTGAGGACAAATTGGGACTAAAACACTAAATTTTAGTTAATTTAAAGCAAGCCACACTGAAATATGTTTCTAGTCACATTACCAACAAGTCGTACCAAAACAGAGAGTAAATGTGCCAAAGTCAACTCGTTTGTTTGTCTGTGTAAAATACCTCAAGCTCAACCAGACTGGATGGTAAGTATTTGCGGACATTAATTTTAAAAGTTTGAACAAATTCTCAACTAGATTTAGGTCAAGGCCCAATTTAATAAATGACCATGCTGTGTTAGTTTCCTAAATCTCACTCGTGTTTATTCAAGGAGGAAAAACTTCCACAGGACTCCTGTGTAAAAACATACAAAACACATTTTGTTATTCTACAGTTTGCAACGTTTTCTTACAGGAGCAATCCAGCCTAAGTTACAAACTACAAAGAGGCTTTTTAAACTATAGACCAACTTTTAAAGAAAATTTATCCGCAATAAGAGTTCAAGTCAACACAGATGGTATATAATACTTTTACACAAATTTAAGGCATTAATTCACTTGAATTTCACTTAAATTTCTAATTAAGCAAAATAAGTCTTAACAGAAAAACAAATATTTTAAATAAAAGCTATATTAACTTGGCTCACACCCGGTTTTTGATCTAACTCTAAACCTTTTTATGTTATTGTATTATATTGTCTTGTTTAGGGTTATTCCCCCAGTTTAAAGTCTCTTGTGGACTCAAACATTTATTTATCCAGAATTAGCTCCATCCATCTGACCATCAGCTTCAACCACCTTCTCTGTCGCCGCTGAAGAATGGCTTCCCCACAGCATGACGCCTCCACTGCCATGTTTCCCCATGGGGATGGTGTGTTCAATGTGAAGTGGATTGTTTGTTTTCTCCAAAGTATTGCGCAGCACGACGGCAGAAAGGTTAAATTAGTTAAGACAGTAAAATTTGTGAACTGCATTTTTCCTTTCCGTTCTCTTTATGCTCTATGAGCGCATGCTATTCACTATTTTGTATCATTTTACCCAGTACAATATACTTCTTCCTAACATTTGTGCTTTTTGCAAATCATTTTTGCTCTTTTACGTGCGTACGGTTGACACCAGTCACATAAATTAAGTTAAATTGACCATTTGCCAAACGCCCAACAGTGTTTTGACAGCACACAAGATACGAAGATGCGGTAATGAAGACAAAAAGGGACAAAAAGAGCAATGAAATGTCTAAATAAAGGCTTTTACTGGTACATATGTGGTAATTCATGAAGACTGTGTAGTTAAAAAAAAATAACATGTACTGGATGTAAAATAGGTGTTTAAGGTGTGGAAATAGGCATCTGTTGGGTTAAGAACACATCTGGGCAGCAGATGTGTCTGACATAAGAGAAAGAGTTGTTCATTTGGGTTCTATATGACGTACTGCAGCGAGTGCACACGTGCAGCGGGTAATGATCCGTCTTCACTTTTGAGCTTGACGTGAGACATAAACCCGCTAAGGCTGGGAGTGATCACAAAGAAAATTATTCTTTCTTTCTTCCTTTCAATTAGATCTGTAAATAACAGTCACAAAGGCTTCCAGACAGAAGACCAAGATGTGGAGGAACTTGAAGCATCCTCTCCATCTTTGCCAAGCGGCACAGGATGAACAGATATTTGACCTCTGTATTGTCTGTGGTTGAAAAAATTTATCAACTTTTAACTGTGGTTTACTCATATTTATTATCATTAATATCTTGTATGTTGTATTTTTGAACCCTGTACAGCCCTGACATGACATCCCATTTTAGGTATGATGCACCACATCTAATTTTAGTTTTTGGCCTGTTCTCCTCATTAGTCCAGACGTCTTTGTTCTGGCTGCTCACAGCTCACAATGGAGGAAAACAAGATGTTCTGCTAAGCTGGAACGATATTAAAACATTTTATCATACAAATATTAGGAAACTCACATTTTAGTGTAAGCCAGTGGTGTCCAAAGTCAATCCTCAAAGGCTGGTATCCTGGAGGTTTTAGTTTGTTTTCTGGTTCAACAAACCTGAATGAAATAATGGTTCATTAGCAGGCCTCTGCAGAGATTTGACACGCTGAGGAGGCTTAGATAAATTTTATTTATTAGTTTATTTAAAACAGAGACTTCCATAAAAAAACTTGCTTTAACTTCTCAACAGAAAATGGCATTGTGCCTTCAGCTCTTGTTTGGTTTAGTTCTTTGGTTTTGATAACTGAAGCTGTATTAGAAAGAAGACATGTTGAAAGCTGACAAACAAGGAACTGGTGCTTTTCTGCCACCGACTGGTGAACCAGAATGTCACTCAAGGATTATATTCTGTAATACAAACAGGTTCATTTGATCTATCAGGAAGCAAACCCAGAACTCACTGGAGAGACTCTTTAGTTTAACACAGTTCAGTTTAATTAAGTAGCACCTACACATATTGGCTCATAAAATTCAATTTATTCAATATTTGCTCAAATCAATGCATTAAATCACAAACAGCCATACATTTACATTCAGATTCAGTCATTTTCATTCACTGTAAATCAATCAAATTCAGAAAACTGTGAGTGAAATGTGACAGATTTGTTTAAGGTGGGAATACTGAGTTTATATAAACCCTACAATAACTTGTCAGTAGTGACCTAAAACCAGATCTAGCCTGGATTCACAACTTTTAAATATCAGACGCATCACTTGTACTCAAATTAAGGATAATTTCATTTAAAATAAATAATTAGGGTGATATATTTTGCTTTTCTATTACCGTTTTTCTAGTTTTTGTACAGATTTTATATTCCATAACCTCCACCCAAAAAACTCAATTACTTTGCAAGAAGAAGTGCAATATACAGAAAGCAGCAGTTTTTGATTGGAGAACCACACAGCTGCTGAACGTATGGATGACTAAAAACAGAAATTATTTCACATCTGGGCTTTCTGAATCATCACAAAGTCACAAAAGGTATAAAACAAAATTTAAAAAACACATAAGACGACAACATTTAGGGCCAAACATTTTGTTTTTGTCACAAAAAATGCCTAAATAAAGATTTAGTTTTTGAAAGAGTCTTTTCTGTCCTTCATCAATTTGTAGTTTGATCAATTTTGCTTGGACTTGGAGTTTTAACAGGATAATGACAAATTGGTTCACCAGATATAATGAAATAAGGCCATTTTAGTGACTAAAACCTCAATACAGCAGAAAACCTGCATGGTCAATGAGAAGTGGGTGTGATCTATGTAGAAATTGTGCAAAAAGAAATAAATGTAAACACAGAAAATAAACACAGAATTTTTCAGCATTTAAAAAACCATCACTAATAACATCACCAATAAACCTGTATATCTCTGTGTGTTCAAGTTTATAAAATTAAAACAATTCAGATTTACGTATGCTCAGTCATGCTCAGATAAAACAAAATAAATTTCTTTAAATTTGTAAAAACCCCAACAGATCAATAGGAACAGCTAATGTTGCCTAAATTGAGCAGGATGCTCTCAGATTTATCACTGGCTGAACATGATTTTCTGCTCTTAATGGCCAGAGGTCAAAATCTGAGCTGTGTCATAAACTCATGGCTCATTCACAGAGTTGTGCAAAATGTCAATATATATGAACATTTATTAAATGACACAAAGGAAAACCTAGTCACAAAATATGAAAATCAATCAATCAAGTTTATTTGTGTAGCACATTTCAGCAACAAGTCATTTCAAGGTGCTTTACATCATAAAAACACAAAATACAAAGTCATTGAACACAGTCAGCGATTGAAATGTTACATTTTGCCGTCGCTACACATCAAAATGTTGATTAATGTTTCAAAAACAACTCTAAGCAGCTGGGTTTTTAGACTACATTTAAAGGAACTCAGTGTTTCGGCTGCTTTGTAGTTTTCTGGAAGTTTGTTCCAGATATGTGGTGCATAGAAACTGAATGCTGCTTCTCCTCATTTGGTTCTGGTTCTGAGGATGCAGAGCAGAACAGAACCAGAACCAGAACCAGAACTAGAACACCTGAGAGGTCTGGAAGGTAGATACAACACCAGCAGATCTTTAATGTATTGTGGTGCAAAGCCGTTCAGTGATGTGTAAACTAGCAACAGTATTTTAAAGTCTAGAATTATATTATATAGACTACTTCTCGTGCTGCATGAAACAGTCTGCCATTGCAAAAGCTTAGATGTGAAATGTCAGGACCAGATCTGATCACAGGGCCTTTACAGGATCTGAGAAACATAACTCTATACAGACAACACTGCTGTTCATGCAGCAGAGCAGAGGAATATCTGTTTTTATCTCACTGGTAGGTTTGGATCTAATCACTTCAGTCACCTGCTCTCTCAACTTCAAGTTTATTGACAATTTCAGCTTTATCTGGGAGAGTTTTCCCTCCCTCTAAAGAGCATTGCTAACTGTAAGCTAACAGCTGAGATTAGATATGATGTACAATCCTGCTCACAACCACGACTGTTTACATCCAGATAGACGCCTCTCTCCTTTTCTTTGGCTGCTGCTCACTCTACCGCTCCAAACTCCAGCACCACCTACACCCCTCATCTTGCACAACCACCATCCATGTCTTCTTACAGCCACAGTTCCCACCACTTCCTCTGCTGCTGGCAAACTGGACATTTTCCACACTCCCGTTCATTTGTCAACTGTCTTCACCCGTTTCACGTGAAAGATAAGAAATGGTTTCTTTCAGCATCAGAGGACACGGATCCTCAAAAGATGTTGGGGAGTTATCCACACAAGGCCTCTGACCAGAACCACATCATCTGCCAACTTGGGGTTCCCCAGGACTCTGTTTTGGGCCCATTTCTTATTGTTGCCCCCTGGGACAAATCATCAATTAATTTCATATCTTCTATTACTTTTATGTTGGAAAAAGTGAGCTGTAAAGATCCTTTAAATCTGTCTTAATTAAATAAATCACAAACAGCTCTGACCAAACATCAAGATGAAATAAGTCTTTCTTCCTGGATACATTACAATCTCAGTCAACATGCAAAAAACTATTTTTATTAAATCATGACGGTATTTTGAGGATTTTGAAATCAATATATAGCAATAAATGCTAAAAGTAGTTTGGTGTAAAACAGGATTAAGCCCTATTTGTCTGAGAGGAATCCAGTCGAGGGTGATGGTGATACTGGAGACGTTTTGTGGGATTCTGAAGCTAAAGCAAAATGTTTTCTTCACATAAAGATGATTTTATGAGGATAATCTAGAAAATGGCACAATAATGATAACCTGCTTAACATACTTTTAGAAAAATAAAAATGTTTAATATTTAATTCACATGATTATTCTCTGTGTTTCCACCCAGAGAGGAAAACTTTGACCACTCAGGTCTTCTGGTTCTGGTCCAGACTGCATCCTCAGACCCAACATGGAGGAGCAGCATTCAGCTTCTATGCAACACAAATCTGGAGCAAAATTACAGAAAACTGTAAAACAGTCGAAACACTGAGTTCCTTTAAATGTAGGCTAAACCCCCATCTGTTAATAGTTGCCATTGATTCACAATAACTGGAACATTGATCAGTATATTTGATGTTTATTTAACGATGATGCTGATGATGGTGTTTTTCAAAATGTGGTACTTATTTCTCGTTTTTGTGTAAAGCAGTTTGAACTGCCATGCTGCTGAAATGAGCTATAAAAAAGCTCGACTTGTGTTTAAAGGCGTCATGCTTGCTGCTCCACATCGGTCCGTAGAGGACGCCGTCTCCACCAAGCGTCAGTCAGCCCTGTCCAGGAACCAAACACATACACATGTGCTTTTTTTTAAACATATTTATAAATTTGATCAATACTTTAAGCATTATAACCATTTTAAACTAAGAAAGAGCTACATTTTTAGTAAAATAAAAATAAATGTTTCTGTTGAGGAATAAATTAGGACGCCCACACATTTAAAATCACACACAGGTGTATCACATTGTTTGTAAATGGATAAAAAAATTATTATTTTCAAGGAGGCTTGTCCTGGGGCGTGCTGTGGTGGCGCAGGGGTTTAGCACGCCCCACGTTTGGAGGCCTTAGTCCTCGACGCGGATGTCGCGGGTTCGACTCCCGGTCCCAGCGGCCCTTGCCGCATGTCTTCCCCCTCTCCTGTCAGCCTACTGTCACAAAAACAAAATACGAGCCACTAGCGCCACAAAAACTCTTCGGAGAAAAAAATGGTAAAAAAAAAAGCAGGTTTGTCCTGTTTAAACCTCATAATAATTTAATTGTTATAGTTGAAGTAAACACAAACACCAACAACTTATAAATCTGGGAAAGGATTTAAAAATACATCAAAATGATTTAAAATCATTTATTCCACAGAACAGAAAGACATTAGGTTACAATTATTTCAATGTTATTCGTCAAAGAAATAAGATTTGCACTTGTGCAAAGATTTTCCATCTTCTAAGTGATTTCATTTAATTTTAGGATGTGTGACAACAGTCTGGGCTGCTGATATGGCAGCAATGAAGGGCCGTTAATGGCCTGTTTGGTGAAGCAACACAGGATTTGACAGTGAACTTCGGAACCAGTCGTGTAATTCTGCTCAAGTTTATTTAGTGCTTTTCTTAATATTATTGACGCCCATCCTGTCCTTGGCTTCTGTATGTCATGGAGGTGAAAAGACCACTAAACAAAGGCTAGCTCTGTGTCGCAGTGTTGGGTCGGGTTGTTTCCACAGATCAGGGGAATCACTTTTCTGAGTAATCTTAATTCACTCCTGACCTGCTTTTCCTTCTAACATTTGAACTTCCAGGTAAATGAACCAAGGTTTGATCTAACTTCCTGTGTCTCCTTTCCTGAACTGCCTCATTGCAGTTTCACTGAAACTCTTTACATTAAAAGGGGGGAAACTGAAATAATATTATAAATATTATAAAATTATTACAAAATACTATATTCAAACAGAGCCACTTATTAAGTTACTATTTGTTTTACTCCTTTTGGATGAATGAAAGATCATAAACTGTCCTATCTTGATCATACACACTTATCAGTGGAGAACTGGACATTAAACGTTTATTTCTCAAACCAGCTCTAGTCAAAGGGTCGCCGTGACTTTCACAGTTCCTGGACCTAAAAAATCCTGTCATAGTGGGAAAAAAGAGCAGCGCATTTCCAAGAATGTTCAGAAAGCTGTAAAAATCACAGAAGATGCAAAATTATCCAAAAAATGACTGTTTCCAAACAATTAAAATCTAAAAATGAAGCTAGATAAATACTGCAAAGGGCACATAGTTTTAGCTGATCGTGCAAGAAACCCATGAATTATTATCCAACTCTTGCCAAAAAAAAAAAAAAAAACCTATGAAAGCGAATTTTCCAAAAGGTCAGACTTTACCCAGCTGTAGTGAAGACAAGGGAGAAGTATCAAGCTAAAACAAAGCTATTTGGTTAGCTGGTTTTCCACACACAGCGAAGAATGTGTGGTAACCTGAGGAGTAAAAAAAATGGCACAGTGGAGCTGTTATGATTATGTAATGACAACAGCAGGCAGCTGCCACCTTTCAACACATTCAGAGAAGGATTAACCCCTGACCTCCACAACATTCAGACATCCAGATGTAATGAATTCTCCACAGAGGCAACATTCGCAGCCGCCACTCGCACGTTCGCCCTGTAAAATCCTGCGTGATGACTAAATGTTGCTGCTGCGTGATGCAGTTTTGGCACGCTGGAAGGGCTTTGTTGCCACGTGGTAGCAATAAGTGAAATAAAGAAGAGCATGTCCTCATCTGCATCAGTGCTTTATTGGAGCGATTAATGTTCGCATTGTAAAAGTAATCCGGTGAATACATCCTGTAATTAGCAAACCATATGGTGACTGGTGGCATTTAAATGTTTGAAAGAAACAGGAAATCCCTGCTCACAGCATAAAATCCTGATGTTTCCATTCGTTAGTGATATTTCATGACCTTATTAAGTAGATGGAGTTTACATCCACTTGCTCAAGTCCAAACTGAGCATCAGAACAGGGAAGGAAGGGAGTTTAAGTGAATCTAAATGTGGCACAGTTGTTGGCTTGGATTGGCTGGTTTCAAAATATTACAGACGTTCAAGCACAGCCGTCGCTCGGGTTTTAGAAGACGGTCCAGAAACAAGCAGTGAGCTGCAGTTGTGTGGATTAAAATGCCTTGCTGGTGTCAGAGGTCAGAGGAGAATGAGCAGAGTGGTTTGAGATAAAGGAAAGCCAGCAGTGTCTCATATCAGCATCGCTCAACATGACGAACCTTGAAGCAGATGAGCTACAGCAGCAGAAGACCACAACAGAGGCCCATCCTGTTAGATGAAAACAGCAAACCGAGGCTACAGGTCACACAGACTCACCAAAGCTGGACAATAACGACCTGGAAAGACGTTGCTGGGTTTTACCCGTCCTGATTTCAGCTGCAACATCTAATGGTAGGATGGATCCAAAGATGATCTACTGATCAGTCCAATAGCATCGCGTCATGGATGAGCCGCTAACAAATGTGCAGCTAATCTGTGTGACGCTAACATTATAGTAACACATCAGACTTTTAAAGTGCTGTTTAACACACTCAAAGACGTTTTTTGTATCATGTCAATACAGAACAAATTTCTGAGTGTGAATGCAGAAGGAGGCGTTATCAAGTACTGGGACCAAACAAAGTGTCCGGTGTATGGTTTAAAGCTGCAACTAGTGATTATTTTAATAATCGATTAATCTATCGATTATTCTGACAATTAATTGATTAATCGTATGAAATATTGGCACATTCTGCAGATCTATTTATTTAAGTCTTTTGCTGCAATAGTAGAAATACATTGAAAGACTCAAATAAGCAAACAAATCTTCTGATTTTTTTAAAATAAGAAAAACATTTTATGTTATTACGTTCCTTTAGCAAATTGTCTGTAGCAAAAGATGCAAAATAATTCCAACATGAACATATAGCTCAGCTCTTTCTACTTGAATTAATATCTGCGCAGTGCTGGACTAATCTGGTGACAATATTTTGGATTGACCGTTTAATAATTGGATATCAAAAAGGAGATTTTATTTAACAGAATTTGTACCCAGTGAAGCTGAAACTGAAGAGATTTTAGTCAATAACCATAATTTACATATGAAGGTTATTTTTGTCTTTACTGCAAGATGTTTTTATTTTTACACAGTTTTGACTTAATTACTGCTTTGTGTGTTGTTGTTTCAGCATTTGGCCTTTTTTAAGTCTGTGTACTCCTGAAAATCAATCACTAAATTAGTTGAATATTATTCCAGTAATCAATTAATTTGATTAATCGTTTCAGCCCTAATACCGATTAAGATGTCAGGACATTATAAAAGTTGTTCTTTACCAGTATCCAAAATGTGTCAACTCTTACATCATCAAGTGTACAAAGACGCCCAACGGATCCGACTGTGCCACTTATAAAATAAAACAAAAGTGAGAGAAAATAAACACTCCATTGCTTCAGAGGTTTTAAAGGGGAAAACAGCAGCCAGATGTCATTAATAACACTCCTGGTTAATTGAGTGAGGTGAGGCCGTTAGGGAGGAGAGGCATCAGCAGGAGAGAGATCATCCCTGCCCATCAATCTGGGAAGGGTTACGACGCCACAACAAGGAGAGTTAAGTCTGCCGTTCGACATTGAGACAAATTATTCACAAGTGGAATAATTTCCACTTGTAAGACAGTCGTCAATGTTCCCAGCAGTAAATTCACCCTTAGGGTCAAACCACGAAATGATCATGGAAACGGCATAAACTCTAAAAGCTGCGTGTCAGACCTCATTTAGCAGGTTCAGTATCATCTGAATGGATCACAACTCATGAGACTAAAGAGGAGATGTCTGGAGAAAACTAAATATTAAATCAGTGCAAACACTGCATACCGTTAAGCCTGGGGGCGGGCCGGGTAATTTGGACTTTTTTAGTAGCAATTGGACGCAGGACCCTTGCCGTCAACGGCAAGACCATGAAGTCATTAGTAAGCCAAAGTATTCTTGGGCAAATATGACGCCCTATTTCCTACAGCTAATATCTGGCTGAAGCAGAAAATTATACGCCAAAATTGGTCCAATAAAAATTAAGAGACAAAATCTCACAGAACATTACTCCTTCAAGCTTAACAGCTGCTGAATGTTGTTCTTTACTCTACTTAACCAAGGGAAGTGCTCTAAACCAGAGGTCCCCAACCGTGGTCCACAGGACCTCTGTCCTGCACGTTTTAGATGTTTACCTGCTGCTGCACACCTGGCTTAAATGAATGAAGACATGCTGAGGAGGTGATGCAATCATTTAAATCAGCTGCACTGGAGTGGGAAAACATCTAGAACATGCAGGACAGTAGTGGGTCCTGAGAACCAGGGCTGGGGACCAGTGCTTTAGAAGGAAACATGAAGGAAAATTAATAGCGATGGTTTCTTTATGGAGTACTGACTCCTGTTTGGACGTGTAGTGAGAAGCGGAAGTGGCGGGACAGTGATGTGATGCAGACTTTTTTTATAATTTCATAATAATTTCCAACCATGGTTTACGTACAGATTTACCGCATCTGCTTCCTTCTGGTGAAGAATTATGAGGCATGTCTCACATCAGTGCGTACAAGCCAGATGCAATGCGACATGACCGATGCTTCGAAAACCATCGCATCAGTTCCATGTATAGAAGTGGAAACAGATCGGATTTTTTGCCTCAGAAGATCTGTGGTGAAAAAGCCGGATATGGGAAAGCTCAATATGGGTCATATATTGACAGAAAGGCAGATTTAGGTTGTGTTTGGCTGCTGTGTGAACGTAGCCCAGTTTACCTGGAGCTCTGACTCAAACCCGGAGGCCCAGAGGAAAGGCCAGGGCCGTAACTCAATGTTTCGGGGCTTGTGCCGGCAGATCCTGGGGATGCATCGCTAGATTGAAATCTGGGGAATTTTACGGCCAGGTCAGCGCCTCAGGCCTTTTGTTGTGTCCATGAAGCCATTCCTGAGAAGCTTCTTTCTCTCTTTTCTTTCTCTCTTTTTTTTTTTGCTGCGTGCTTAGAGCTGATGGTCACATGGGAAGAATCCTTCAATCACCTGGGAAAACCACTGGAGCACCGGGAAGTGTTTGGTCTCCAGTTTATGTTTGGGTTAACCTTGGATTTTTCCCAGGAGTCGCTACAAAAACATCGTTGCTCTTCACCTTCAGGTGTCCGGGATGCTTTGGTTGACGCATTTCAGCATGCGAGATATTATGTGCGCCATTTTATCTACTATTCAGAGTTTAATGTGGTTCAAGTTTACCTGACTTTGGTTGGAAAAAATGTTTCATGTAGGACGTGCAGAAGAATATATAAAGCTAACAAAAACAAAAAGCTTAACCTGATAAATTGGACATGTCTCAGTTCAAGACCTGAACCAGTATTTAGGGTTCAGTATTTCCCTCCTCAGCTCAGTTTTTCCAGTGTTTGGGTTATGAACGTGAAGGCATGTGCTGTCCTGTTGATAATCACCACAGCCTGAAGCAGCACAAGGCCTTTTCAGACCTGCGCCGTCCCGTTTCCATACCCCTGACAGACCCAAATACCGACCTGTAATATACAGCTAGCAATCACACAATGAACACTGAATGCTACTGTTCCTGCTGCACATCACTTTGATTTGAACTTCACAAAGATGGGCCGATAGATAAGGGTAATTGTTCATCACGTAGAGTCATGACAGAAAACTCTCTAATCTTGCAGCCAGATGACGATCCAAAACAAACAAGTCGCTGAAGGAATGGTACGCGAAGAAAACACCGAGATCTTGTCTTATAAAAAGCTGCACAGTTTACTCAACCAGAGCTGAAATAAAAAAAATAAACAACCTCAAAATTAGAAGTATCTTGCGAGCTGGTGAGGGAAATGTATATTGAAAAAAAAAAAAATAAATATAAAAGAAAAGCACCTTTCGTCTAGTGAACCATTGTTTTCATTTGAAGAAGTCTCTAGACGACTGAGGAGCTTTGTTGTCCATGTGGTTAAACACATTAAAGTATCGCATTAAAGTCCAAAGTGTCTGATTTCAAAGCGGATCCTCGATCCTCTGGAAAACTGCGAGGTAGGTCTTCCCGCCGTTCCTCTGCACCTTCTTTCCTTCCTCAGTGCAGGAACTCAAGCGGCTTATGATGACGTCATCCACCTGTAATATTAAATATTATTATTATTAAATAATATTTAATAATAATATTAAACACTTTGTGACATTCAGACCACAGAGGCCTGAAAAAATCTGAAAAGTGCATGATTTGGTTCACTTTGAACAAATGAAATCCTCCAAACATTACTCAGAAAGGATGTGTTTAAGAACAAATACCAGAATCGGGATCATTTGGACTTTGCAGCAGATCCAAAGCTCTCTGACACTTTGTGAGTTTTCCACACTGCTGTGCAAAGATCACTTGGCGTAATCATAATCCACATCTAGTCCTAAACGCTGATAAAACAGCACAGCTGCATGAATATCTAATGCATCCATTTATTGTTGAAGATATGAAATATAGCAGCAGCTAAAATACAGTAAGATTCACTGCTAAACTTTTCCATGTTTTGTTTTGCTACAATCACAAACTTCAGTGTTTTAGTTGGGATTTATGTGGCAGACGAACACAATGAAGCTCATTAATGTGTTAGAAATCATTTAAAAACATGGTTTTTAAATATTTTTTGAATAATATTCTGAAAGGTGTGCATGTTTCATCCTTTCTGACTCAAAACAGCTTTAAGTTTTACACACTTAAAGGTAGAAACCTTTACTCCTCTCTTCTTTGCATAATCCTATAATCTCAGTCAAGACAGAAAACATCTCTGAACATTAAGCTTCAAATCGTGCCACAGACTTTTAAATGAATTTAGGTCTGGACTTTGACTAGGTCACTTCGACATGAATATGGTTGGATTGCAGCTCTGGTTGCATGTTTAGAGTTTTTCTCTTGCTGGAAGATGAACCTCCACTTGAGTCTCAAATCTTCTTTTTGCTTTCTTTCAACAATCATGTTCTTCTTATATATTGTTTTACAACCGAATCCTGCTTTAAAGCCTTTGCCTGACCTGTCGGGTCTAGCGAACCTCTGAGGCGTTCAGGGAACTGAAGTGAACACAAATGGACTGCATTTACTAACCAGGTGACTCACAAAGGATCTGAATTTTATTTAGGGGTATCAGAGTAGGGACTGAATAAAAATAATTCAGAATTAAGAACTTCTCAGATTTGTATTAGCTAAAAAAAAATGGAAGCCATCCATCCTAAGAGAGGCTGTTGGTTGTAGTGGGGAAAAAACTGAGACAAGTTCAAAAGTTGTGGACACGTTAGCAACCACTTTACAGGAACTGGGGCTGTAGATAACTTCAAAATAAAAGTCAGGTGTGTTAAATCAATAAGATCGGATGTGATGATGATCTCTCTCCGTCTGAGGTTTGCAACTCCAAGTTCAGGAGGAGAATTAAGGCCCAGAAACAGGAAGTGTTAACAAAAAGCTCATTACGGCGGCGTTGATGCTGTTCAGACCGTAAAATCCGATAAAACCTTGCTTGAATTTCATCGACTCAGATGAAGCAAGAAATAAAACATTTCAGATGAAAAATGAAGTAGGCTGTTTGTTGAACCAATCAGAAGGATTCTAGTGCTTGGATGTAAGAAACACGTACATCCAAACATAGTTTTTACATTTTAACTACGTAAAAAAAAAAAAAACATTTCTACTAAGTGTAGACAGAGGGGAGCTGAATGTAAACATCTCAGGTTTTTGTTGATAAAAATAAAAAATAACATAAAAATCACCTTAAAATCATGCACTATCACACAAAATCTTAAAACACAGTGAAGTTTCAGGATGCGTTTGAAGGGCATAAACACTATTTGTACAAAAGAATAACTTTTTTAATGCTTAAATAAAAGAAATTTAAGCTAAGTGTGTAAACACTAAATGTCACATCCTTAAATTTGATGTTTTTTCCACGAACTTGGGGTTAAAAGCTGCATGTGGACATACCAGATCCTCTTCTGGCACACGTGCGAACAGCGGATGTTCGCTGAAGTGCTTCACCATCCAGAGGTGCACCTCCTCCACATCTGTTATGGTGTACACCAAACCCTGGAGCAACCAGGAAAAAAAATAAAAAATTCACATGAAGGTCACTAGGACACTTCTGGGAAAAAAATAGGCTAACAAACTTTTACTGGTGTTCAAACACACATCCAGTTATCGTCCAGGTAAACTTTTCCCCTGATAATAAAATTTGCTCTTTTTTTTCTGAAAAGTTCAGTGTTTGGGCTCAAAGTTGATGCTTTCACCACCCTCACAGGGTAATTCATGTAAAAAGATAAAAATAGCAAACAAACAGTACAGAGGTGAATCACCTGTGTCAATACAGTTTGCGTTGGAGACTGGGAAGATAAAGTTACCAGAAAATTGATTTCTTAGAAAGCTTAGCAGTGGAACAAATTTCCACAGTGGTGCATTTCAGCACGTAAAACTTCGTTTTGGAGTTTTTTGTTTTTTTTAACGGGGCAGAACGATGATGAGAGATGGCGTTATCAGCACTGCAGCCACATTAATCTCCGTTGCTCAATCACTACTGTTTACTGTTTGGGGTGTCATCTGATCATATTTTAAATTCAACCCAAGTCACGACTAAATGACACGCTATGAGAACAGCTCTATAAATAGGCAGGTTCCTGACAGTCTTCCCACCCAGCGGCGAATGTCTGGCAACGCGCCAACGCCGAAGGCCCGTCGACACACTCCCCGACACACACACACGCACAAATCCGTCAGTGGAGGAAAAACAATAAAGTCACATTTAGACACAAGCCTCCCATTGTTCTCTGAACCCTCCATCAGCGGTGCTGCTCCGCTCAAATGTCCCAGAGCTGCAGGAACGGCTCTGACAGGAAGGGGCCAGAAGGCCGGGTGGGTGGGTGACGGGCGGGCGGCTTGCTCAAACTGATTTCACTGAATTCACTGATTTCTGCTGAACACAAGCTGCTGATAAAATGACAGAGAGGGGAGAAAAAAAAGCTTTCCACTGAAGCAGCAGGTTTCGAAATGAAGATAAAAATTAGCTTATGTGTAAATCCGAGTATCAAAAAGGAAATTTGTTTCAGTAATTCAACTAAAGTTTTAAATAGATTAACTACAGCTGATCATAGTTTTATTTTTTTTCCACATAACAAAAATATAACAAAACATAATTTCATTTTATAGAGATATAATGGCCCACACCTTTATGTCTTTATAAATACCTTTATCTTAATACCTTTATATCCAAACCTTTTTGTCAAGTGGGACAAAATCCTCAAGTCCACAGAACCGGCAGGACAAAAAATATGTCTCATTTAAACTAACATTATAAAAAATAAATTATAATTTTTTAACTTGCTCAATAATAAACTGATAATGCAAGATTACAATTAAACAAAGTCATCAAACACTGTAAAACCAAAACCTAAATTGGGTTTTGCACGTTTTCTTTATTAAGAGAAATTCATCCAGTTTGCAAATTGTTTTAGGATTGACTGGAAAAAAATTTAAAGAATATATAACTTTTTCTCAGAAACAATGAAAAGATTTGGGTCACTTTTCTTTGTTTTTAGATACATTTAATAAATTAATTGAAAGTAAATCTTTTTAATTACGTTTGCTTTCATGTAATAGTCACAGGATCGATGTCATACTACTTAATATGAAATTAAAGAGAAAGTAATAGTGTGTTTATTACACTTTCCACTGTAAGTAAAATATTTTTTCATGGAAATGAAAAGTCTCCATCACTTGGATCATTCATGAATTACACTCATTGATTGCATAAAATCAGTCCAGGAGACGCAAAGAGTTTCCAACATTTTGATCGCAGACGAAGCAGACAGACAGGAGAAACATCCGGATTTTTCCTCTAAAGTCCTAAATGGACTTTACTTCACAATCCTCTTAACACTGTCTGTGTCAGTACAGCTAATGCGCATTCTACTGCCACACTTTTTCCTTCCACTGAACTTTCCTTCACTATTCATAAATGCAATACTTCGAACAACCAGCTTCTTCAAAAATGTACTTTTTTAGGCCTGCCCTCCCTGTGGAAGATGTAAATGGTTGAATCAATGAAATAAAATGAATTTTTGAGGATATTCTGATTTATTCAGATGCACATGTAAAGCTGAACTCAGTAGACAATTCAACATATACTAAAATGCAAAATGATTTCAACAGTATCCAATCATTTCTTAATGTTTATGTCGTTCTGCACACGAGTAGCGCTCAAACATACCCCGATCCTGAGTGTGTAGGCGTATTCTGCTAACAACGTGGGACTAACGATCCTCCATTTGTGCTTCGTCTTCTTGAAATGAGGGTCAGGAAACAAGAAGAACATCTTACTGAGCTACAAGACAAAAAGTGGGAACAATTAGTCAAGCAAACACACAGAAAATAAATCATTTGTGTTGGCCAAACAAAGAATCTGGGAAGTTTCCATCAACAGTTCAC
This sequence comes from Alfaro cultratus, assembly GCA_903066825.1. Lineage (NCBI taxonomy): Eukaryota > Metazoa > Chordata > Actinopteri > Cyprinodontiformes > Poeciliidae > Alfaro > Alfaro cultratus. Next base: position 106,850 of record CAEFZX010031818.1, read on the forward strand.
CAATATTTAGAAATTTATATTTAAAGTGAAGAACAAAACAGATGGACCAGAAAAGCTTCTGAGTTCTCTGTTGAACATAACATTTTATAATATTCTGTAGTCGGAGTTTAAACTCTGCAAGACTGGAATTTCCCTCCTTGACGTTTTTTTTTTTTTTTTTTTTTATTTTAAACAAACATAACCAAGGTTTTATTTTGAAGGAGAACAATTTGAGGCACCACAGACAGTATTATGGCGGGTAATTTAAA
>CAEFZX010031821.1:0-127671 GCA_903066825.1 Alfaro cultratus
ACAGGACAACGGAGAGCACAGGGACACAGAAATTAGAAATAAATACACAGAAAAACTTGAAACTAAGCACAGGAAAAACACAGAACCTGACAGTGTGGAAGTTTTGCTGCAGGAGGGACTGGTGCATTTTACAAAATAGATGGAACTATGAGAGAAGAACATTATGATGAAACACTAAAGCAACACTTCAAGGCAGTGTAAAGGTTGGGTGTTTGGACAGTGACCCTAAGGGCACTACCAATATAGATACAAGGGTAAATAATACAAAAAAGTCTTAACTGCTTTCAATAACTTCTAAAAGAGTAAGGGACAAGAATTTCAACTTGAAACCTTGAACCCTTCATCTCTAACAGTTGCTGAGTTTATAAACTTGGTCATAGTCATAGCATTTTATGACCAATGTGCTGTAATTTACTGTTTTGTTTTGTTTTTTTTCTCCAAAAAGACATGTGAGAATCCAATGTCACCAAAACTCAATCTGCTCAGCTAAAAAGTGGTAACGAAAGATATAGCTGATTCTCTTTGGAATAATAAGTCCAGTTTAACAGCATGAGAAGATGTGAAATAAGCAAGACATCTTGCATAGCTAAAGCGCTTCTGTATATAAAAAATACATTTCTGCAGTTATTAAATGTTGTCAATTTTATGATACAAATTAGATCTTTACATTCACAGGCCACCCAACAAGATGAGATGTTTTTAAGTGTTTATGCTGCAGAAATGAGAAAAACACAGTCATGGAGGATGGGTGAGGTGGAGGGCAGCAGGCTTGCCTCTGTTTGAGCTGCACAAGTTAACACAAGTTCATATTTTCAAGGAATTTTCTGCTCAATGGTGTGTCACACTTTGGCCAGGGGTTGTGCTTAAGTCATGGCAACGAAGGCCAAAAGAAGAGCAGAATGCCAGGGGGTACTTAGCTTCGACTGGCCTCTCAAACTCCTCTCCTCCGGGCTTCAACCTGCACGAACTTTGAGTGTTGCATAGTCAAAGCCAGAGAAAATAGACAAGCGAGTGGATAGATTTATTGAAGCGTTGGTATAAATATAGTCATCTGTGTGCATATGGCTGCCTGTGTGCGTATGCGGGCTTGTGCATGTGTGTGTGTGAGTTTAAGTCTGTCGAAGAGTGTGGCCGGCCATGCTGGGAGTGTTTTTCCATGTGGCCCTTTGAGGAATGCACGATCATCCCTAAGAGAGATGAGTTTTTGTCTCCACCTATGTTGACTGTTAAGTGCTTGCATAAAAACACTGGCTCACACAAAGCATTAATGAAGGGTTGCCACTGTAAATGGGTGTACAGTATTATGTGGAGACAGTAAATCCGTCAAACAAATAGTGGCTTGTCATTGCTTATCAGCCACAGTGTAGCCTTGGTGGTCTGCTTTTGTTTTCCATGCACTTACACCATAAAATGTGTATTTACTTGCTTAAAACAATGGGATGGTTATAAGAGGGTTTTCATAGAGATTTTAACAAAACAATAGAAAACAAACATTTGTCTTTATTGTGAAATGAGTGACAAGATTAGTATCAATAAACATAAATTTCCTCACAAATATTTTATTGGAATGCTTCATGTTTTTAAACCAACATAAAACGCCTTTTGGGGTATGTGCCTACCAACCTTTAGTGACAATTTTTCCAATTATTTTCCTAAAAAAAGAGGTCAAAGTCAGTCAGATTGGATAGAGAACATATGGGAACATGCATTTTCAACAAATTCTCAATTGGATTCATGTCTGAACTTTGACTGGGCCATTAAAACAGTACAGTGTGCTTGAAACAGTTTCATTAACTGTTGGTTTGTGTTTAGGATTATGGGGATGCTAGAAAGTGAACCTCTCACATGTTTTCTTCCAGGTTTTTCTTGCTGGGTAATACTGTAAGAGACTATCAACAATGACTTTCATCTTAGTTGTGATACACAAAGGATAGAATGTTATCCTATCAGCTGATTCCTCCATCTGACGTGTGGCTGTTTATAGCTCCTCCCGTTGTTACCATTGACCTATTGGATGATATAAATGTCTAGAGGACAAAGCAAAATCCCCAGTGACATGAAAGTTTGGGATCTTGTTTAATAACTTAACTCTGCTACTAAGTTCTCCACAACAATATCACTTGTTTTATTTAGGAGTATCAGAGTAAAAGGTGCTGCACACTAAGCCATGCCAGTATTGTTTTCTTTCTGCAATCAAAATTATGTGCTCCTTTGTGTTGATCTGTCAGATAAAATCCCATAGCAATACATTGAAATCAGTGATTTTCTAATAAGACAAGTTGTTCAAATGATCAAGGAGTAAGAAGGCTTTTGCAAGGCACTGAAATAAACAAACCAAAAACCGAAAATGAGTTTAATACACAGAAATAAAGAAAAACAGACGTTGACAGAGAGAGCTGAGGTAACTTAGCACTATAATGCTCCTCTGTTTGTGTGAACTCTCCCCCAATGCCTTATCAATCTAGAAGAGAGATGTTGTTTACACAAAGGGCACATCTAGAGATCAGCTCTGTATGGGACTTAATCTGATACCAATGACTGTAATTACTGGAGTGGGAGAGACCGACACACACTGTGAAACATGTTTAACACGAGCTGTGAAATGAAGCAATCTTGAGTGTATTGCATATAAAAAGTGAACTCAAAGTTGTTTTAATCACAAAAAAATACAGACATGCGCCTCCTCAGAGTCACACATGATCAAACTAATGCGTGTACAAAACCTTCACGTTGGCTTGTGCACTTGGAAGAGACAGTGATCTTTATGAGTTAATGCAGGCCCTGGAGGTGATGGCTCAGCTGCTGCCTAAGATCCAGAGCCCACCCAAATAGGTTTCCAGTGCTTAGAGACATAATAGTCCATTTTCTGCACTACGGTATGTCTTTAACTTTTAAGCAGTGCTTGCCTCGGGATCCTGAAATGTCATTTACTGTACACCCAAACGCGTCTTGGGGATTGGACTTGACTTATCTTGTACAGGGCTGTTCCTGAACATGAGTGGCGTGCTAAGCTGGATAAATTGCTTCTCAGATAAAACCCAGCTAAAGTAGTTTCAGTTTAAAATGTACTTTGGCAAAGTAACTGCAATCATTTTAGAAATATCCTATATGGGAAAATGTGAGTGGTTTCCTCAAGGAACCTGTCATTGTTGCAACATCCTGAAACAACACTCGCTGCTCTGAGAAAGACTCGCTGACCCACATCATTGTGGTGGGTGGACAAACAAAGAGATGACCCTGCAATGTATCTTTTTTACTCATCCTCTCCCATTTTTCTAACACCCCTAAAAGCCCCCATTTCTCTTTTGATTTTGTCTCTTTCTCTCTTTCAATTGAAAGCCCTCCTTTGAATTGTGCCATTTATCAAACTCTATCTTCCACCCCAACTTTTCTGCTCTTTCTCTGTTATCTAGGGATGTGAGTCCGCTGCTGCCAGAAGTTGGTGGGAGACCGAGGGCAGCTGTTGTCAGCTGTGGCTGGTTTGGCTCAGGGTCCATTCCTGTGTGAAGATGGGGCAGGCTTCTTTCACTCCTGGACAGAGATAATAAACATCGCTGTTTGTGCAAAAGCACACTTGAAAAGCCTTGAAATGAAGTGAACAGAAAAAAGCTCACCAAAGTGCTCACACATGTGTTGGGGCAAACTGTGATGAGCACAAGAAGCATCTTTTCCCAATTTTTCCCAACAGGGCTGAAGATAAATGAGCAACAATCTCCAAGAACAAAGAACAAAATTCCCTCTGTGTCCACTAAGAATCTGTAACGGACCCTGCTACTTTCCATACTGTCTGAACTGCACAGTTTATGTCCAGTATGGCAAGGCACTAGCTTAGCAGGGCAAAATCAAATTTAGAGATTGCAACCAATTACATCCAGATATTTACATACACTCGTCATCAGCATTAATCGCACAACAGTTTGGGCCTTTTATTGATGCACTTAAACTGAGCTATTGCGATGATTAAATACATTTTTAAAATAAGAATCAGGTGCACATGTTTGAAAAATTGTGTTTTTTTCTAATACCCACAGATATGAAAGCAAATTGCACATGGGCCATATACTTGATGTAGCCATCATTAAGCTTCCAGCATTATAGTGGTTGAGTATTTTACTGCTTGTTTTGTCAGAATTGGTAGAGTTCTTTAAAAATTGGTTTGCTTCCTGACTTGGCTCCAACCTTGAAATGTAGTTCATACGTTTTCAGTAATGTAGGGATTAGAGAAGCTTACAGTCAGCTTAAAGATATCCAATCCAGAACCAGTATTGATGAGAGTTTAGGATCCTCACATGTCCTGTCGGACATTTGATTGTATCCAACTTTGAACTATTCTGCTGGTGATTTGAAGCAAAATTTATGATTTTGAAGGGCAGTTCTCCGTTTTCATTTTTCAATCAACTTTGTGAAATGCATCGCTATCAATAGTAAAACAACGGCAGAATGATGATACTACCACCACCATGTGAGTTGTTTTACTGCACTGATGTTTGTTTGTCCTTAAAATTACACCTAAATGTCCCAATCTGTTTTGGTATTCTTCCAAACTATACCAAAGTGAGTATGTCTTCTAATAGCTTGTACTTGTATACAATTGTTTCAACTGATGATATTTCATGGCTCTTCTTGGTAGAATCTGAAGCATTTACTTAGATTAATTATTTCTGCTGGCACTACTACCCTCTGTTTTAAGCCTAGTTTACACATCTTCAGTATAGCTTTGGCCAGAACTCTTCAAAAGCTTAATGTTAGTCTTCTTTTATTTCAAAACCACGTCAGAATCACTCTCCAGTTGGAATAGACATCTTGGTCTATGTTGTCTCACTATGATCGAAGCTGCAACAAAAAGATGGTCAATGGGGGCTTTCAAAACTAACAACACTGTGGCAATTCTTGAGCATGGTGGTGGTAGCATTGTGCTGATGAACTGGTTCACTACCAGTGGTGCTTGTGAAGTTTAAAGAGCAGGGCTCACCTTAAATCAACAATTCCAGTCTATGTCACAACCTTAGGGACCACTGCTCATTCCAGTAGAATAATAATCGCATAAATAATTTTGCTTTAGAATATACCTAACACTAATATTCTGGAAAGGTGTTGACCTCAGTCAAATTTAAAAGGAATCATATTTAGATGTTGTGTCTTTTTTAAATGATCTCTGCATTTTCTTATAAAATGAGTAGTCAAACATGCAGCCAGAATGATCCCATATTCATTTTGATCATCATCGTAGCAGTGAAATATGTATATTTTTTGAGTCTGTATGTACTATTTTGTCCCCAATGAATTAAGAAAAAGTTCACAATAAATTCAAACATTCAGACACAATTCTTCTTGTTAATATTAAGGTTTGTTGTAAAACTAATACAACTTGGGGGGAAAAAAAATCTTCCTTAAAAATCTAAAATTAATATGATATTTTTGTCCATGCTGAGTGTACTTACAGTTTTTATCAGCACTTTATATCACACGCCTTTAATAGACTAAATATATGGAGACAATTTTGGTGTTTCAACACAAGGTGGCAGCCAAGGAGCAGAAAGCTGAACAACAGAAATGTTTGAGATTAGGTTTTTCCAACTTTGACTAGATTATGATAATGGCAAAAAAAAAAAAAAAAATAATAATAATAATAATAATAATAATAATAATAATAAAACAAAATGAATAAAACTTATGTTGAAGCTATCTTAAATAGAAGTCAAATTTAAAAAAATTACAAAAAAGTGCATCCCAAATGCAAATATATGTGATACATTGATTTAAAAAAAACTTCACTGGCATGATTGAACGTACTAAAGTTCAACATTGTGTGCTTCAGGAAAAATAATTGATTGATATTTTTTCTTCTTAGCAACTTCTGTAACTCATGTAAATGTTCTTTTTGCTGTAATTATAATAAAGCTCCTACATATTCTTGGATCTGCTGTAACTGTTACCTTGCATACCTTTAGAGGAGAACATCCACGCACACAAAAGCACGTGTACACACACACACACAGAGATTCTAAGTAACAAACATTTTCAGATAACAATAGCACGCAAACATGCTGCAATCATCCCCAATTAGGGATGCCCTAAGGTAAGTGAGGCAGCACGAACAACAAGCACATCTCATTTTGGTGAGTGCGAACGTGTGGGCTTGCATGTGTGTGCATAAATTCATCCATATGTATAGGTTTTGTACAACTTACTTGCAGAATAACTCAATTAGCGTATTTAATTTAGGATTCTGGTCTCCAAACAACTACAAGACAGCTTTATGTTTAGATCTACCAATGCAATTTTAAAGAAAGCAGGTTTCTGCACCACATTCTTCTTTTACCAGAGTGTTTCCAGACGCCTGTTGATAATCGTGTTCAGCACACAAAACGGTTGTTTTTAACTCTGTAAAAGTTTCTAAGTCATTATATGTTGTTAGTGGTGAAAAGGAGACGATAAGGAGCGCTGATCTTCAGAGGTCACATACTGAGGCTAGGGCATTCAGTGCACTTCATGATTATGAGTAAACCTTTTGAAGATGTGTAAAAAAAAACAAACTTAAATTTATTGTGTTTTATTTATCTTTTCAGTGTTTTCACACTGAAATTATGAGAATAACCCACAATTTAATCAAATAATTTAGTAGGGGAAAAAAATCTTTCATCAAACCAGTAGTACTATACTGGTTGATAATTTTAATAGTTCCTATAAATTAGACATCACTGTAGAATTTTTCAGTGTGTGATTTACCATGTAAATGAACATTTAATCAATAATTTTTAACTCATGGTTTCCTTGAAATATAAATGTAATGTGACAAAAATGGCCATTTCCTTTCACCACTTCCCAAGATGGAAAAGACAAGACATCTTGCCAGTAGATTTGGCTTTTCAGGTACAAAGACACCAGATGGGTCTAGTGTGAAGCAAAAGATGAATATATGAAGAAGCCCGAATTCATGCTCATGTTGGTATGTTGGAGGATGATGAGTTGTGGGCTCATCATCCTCCAACATGATCAGATTTTCATTTCAACATTTGAAATGAAAATCTGATCAATTATTTTTAAGAGACTAAAAATGAGTTTCTAAAAATGAGTGTCACTGGGTCATTCTCCAGGATGTTGGTCTAATATAACCAAATCAGTGCAGAAATTGTTTATTAGACTGGGAAACAACAAACTGTGGAGTAAGCAGTAGAGACAAGGACAAAAAAGAGAAAAAAACTTAAGAAAGTACAGAAAGGAGTGAAAATTTTTAAATGCATATGTCATGTCTTTGAAAACCGTGCTGTGTGCTGTACTATGGAAGAATGTGATTGCATTAAACAACATATCTAAATAAACATTATTTGTGCTGCTTGTTTTATAAAAAGATACAAACTGAGGTCCAAAAGCCACATTAAACAAGCAAAGCAAAAACAAAACTGAATGGGAAGTTAAGTTATTTTTGCTCAGAATACGACCTAAAAAATATTTTCATTCACTAGGGGAAAGGAACAGTCATGGAAGCTCAGAATCCTACTTTGATGCCTATTTTGTCAAAGAGAACCTCTGCAAACCTTTGTCTCCCTTTGGATTTGTGTTTCTCTGTGCATTGTGTCAGTCGTTGGGATTATCTAAAATAAAGCCAGTTCACACTACCCGAGGATATTTTTATTCCCTGCAAAGGCTAGCTAATTGGTTGGAGCCACACTGAGGCCCCTGGATGGGATTGCAACATAGATACAAGACATAACAGTGAGAAACAATGTTTGTCCCTACTTCTAATAAGATGCATGTGTTACTGGTGCTGAAGAACTACGGTGTGTTACATCTACAACAAAGCATGCTTTGGTGTTTACTTAAGAGTTTGTTAATAATAAATTGAAATGGAGAGAAACACAGGATGCAGAAGATAATATTAAATGTCAGATGCAGTGAAGAAATTTAGATCCCTGCTGATTTACCTGCTGATCTGTCCCTGTTCTCAGGAAAGATAAAGTCATACAGTGTTACTTGTTGCTTTAGTTCAGTTGTCTAGGGAGAAAAAACGGGGGAGGAAAACTTGACTCATAGGAAGAAAGAAAAAAATGAAGGGAAGAGTGTTGGAAAAGGTAAGTTGAACTTTTATGTCTGTCTCTCTTTTTTTTTTATTATTATCTTAAACCGTTATTTTAGTTATTGAAATTAAGTTATTTAAAATGTTTCAGATCATCAAACAAATTTTAACACTGCTGATCCCCAAGTATTTGTGCAGCTTAGGGCCTGCAGCTGCCCACCAATAGCTCAAATCCACAAATACTTTAGACCTCTGTATTTATCCAGATTCTTTGGGGGTACAGCCAGAGAGTGTCAATAAAATTGAATGACACTCCTTGATTGGCTGTTTGCAAACAACAGACAAAAATGTGTCAAGAAGCATTGTGCCTAGGTATTTCAGCTTCCCTAGCTGCATTTTCTTTAGACTTTTTCAGATATATTCTTTGGAAATCTGTCTATAGTTGGCTTTTCATCAAATAGGTAAATCTGCTTTATAAACTGTATAATCAATAACCCGAGTAAATACAAAAACCTGTGTTTAAATGACAATATTGTCCAGAAGCCAAAGCAACATCTAATGCATTGAGGGCCTTATGTAACTCAGTTAATGTCAGAGTTCATGATGCACTAATAAGAAAGAAACAACAAAACACTATCCATGTTCCAAGGTGAAAGCCTATTCTGACTAAAAAAAGAAAGAAAAGAAATACTCATCTCATATTTGCTAAAAAACATCTTAATTATGTCCAAACTCTGAACTTAGCTATAGGCATGAACTTAAGCAGGCCTTTCATGCTTTAAAACCATTTAATGTGGATGGCTAAACAGTTTTGTGAAGTTGGGACCGGAATTTCTATAGTGCAAAAAACTGATTTCTTGTTGCAGTCACCTGATATAGTCAGTGTCGTAAGGGGTGACAAGCACTTACAGTATTAGGGAGCAATTTCTTTTTAATATTGGGCCAAGCTGATTTGGATAGTTGTTTCCCTTCATAGTTGAAATCATCATTTGAAATTTAACATTTAATCAAGTGATCTTTGTCTGATGCTAACATTTATTTGATGATTTGAAACATATGTGAAACATGAGTAAATGAAAAAAAAAAGTTTCTTATGGGGGCAGATATTTTTTCACAGCTTAGTACCTTCTAAGCCATTTGCATTGTTTGTGTTCATCCATCACAAGTCGTGTCAAAAACATGCAAACTTTAACAATGAAAGGCCCATCCTCCTACACTATTTATGCACCTTTCATATTGTTTATGGTCTGCAATGTTTAGTACAGAAAATGTGTGTGTTAGAAGTTTGTTACCAGAGTGCAGGCTTATAATTGACAAACCTCTGCCCCGCCATGCTCCTCTGCTTAGCTTGTTTTCTTCAGTTTGGTCCAAAACTCCCCAAGAAACATGACCTGAGTTTGAACCTTCTTCTCAGAGAACCGGGACCAAGGGTGGGACAAACATAACTTATGTTATGGATGTCAAAAACATCCAAGGCGCTCTCTTTCAGAACAATAAAAATGCCTTCATTTTCATAGCATTGCCATCTTGACCAATAAAAACTCCTTTCTGCTCACACTGTGTGTGAAGTGTGCTGTTAAGTGTAACTGGTCCATTTGCTGAGGTTACTGGAGGCTAGGACATGCAGAGAGAAGATTAGGGATCTTGCAAAAATCCCACAAGCTATTTTTGAATGCCAGTATGTTGTAATTATTTCTGACTTTATCATAAATTCAATCACAGTAAACCACCTTCTGCCTAATTTGTGGGAGGGTTTGGGTTTGAGATGTTCCTGTGCTGTAAAAAGTGGAGACAGTAACCAGGAGTTCACTGATATTTCAGAAACAATGAAAGTATTGTTTAAAATGCAAAATCACAATCCAATCAGATTTTTCTACCCTTTAAAATGGGGTAATACATTGCTTTTGTATTCAAACATTACCTGTAGCATTACAAGGGAAAGGCACAGTCAGTCAGGTTGCCATGGGTTTTAGCCAAGCATAGAACCAGCTGCTGCTAAACTTTAGAAGGGAAATTTTGTAATGCTGCAAGATCCACCCCTGCTTTCGCTTTAATTAGATCAGAGATATTCCCGTAATTTTCTGAAACACTCAGTGATACATTGTTAGAATTTATGGTCAATTCTACAAAAGTGAGCTTGGTGGTTGATGCAAAAGCACAGCATGCCCAAACCATGACAGTTCCAGCTTTATGCTACATAGCTGGTAAGAGAGACCTTCCCTCGATCAATGTGCTTAGTTTATGCTAAACGTCTCAGCTGTTCTGGTATTCAAATGATGGGAAGAAATAATATTCCAGAGGTTTTGGTTGTTGACTATGTTTTTTCTGTAAAATTTCAATATGGTATTCATATTTTTTGAATATCAATGTTTTCCCCCTCGCAGTCCTACAATCAAGGTTAAACTTATCCATACCACAGTCTCAGCCCATCAAAACAGCAATAAGCTTTGCTGTAGTATTCTCTACTTTTCTCATCATATTGACTGCTCAAAGTACTATACATTTGAACAACACTCACCCAGTTGGATAATGTGGTTCACAGAGGAGGGTAAGGTTAAGTGCTTTGCACAGAAGCACTTTGACAGAGATTATTCTGTCAACTTAACTACATCACAAAATCACAGAGGACATCACAATTAGACAATTAGTTCGTATAAAGCATCCCACTTCTTAACAAAACATGACATGATATGTTTTTACACGTTAAAACTGAATGGAAAAAAAAAAAAACCTTAGAAGGCTGCTACAAATTAGCGGTATGTACATTGAGTTTCTAATCTTTATACCATATTATTAAGAATAATTAAAAAAAGGTATTCACAATATATTTAATTTCAAACCACAAGCGTTTTACTCGGTTGCTTACAACAAACTACAGTGAAGGTTCAAATAAATTAAACACTGCAGCTGTTTGAAAAACTATCTCTTATGAAAAAAAAGTCAGTGTTTTGGTTTCATTATTAAATTAAATATTCTGCAGTTTCACATTGCAGCTAACAGAGCAATGGAGAGGGACAGCAGCAGGGAAGACAAATATAATTTCTTTCCCAGGAAAACCATGTTAAAACCAAAACTCTCATGAACATAACTAAAAGCTGTGAAATGAGCTATTTTCTCAAAAATTGCCTCACGACAGAGAAGTGAAGTTGAACTGAAGTATTTCCCAAGTTTTAAAGTGAATTGGATGGAAGTCTTAAACAAGATAAATGAAAAGACATAAAATGGACATCAGTCCAGATGTAGAAGGTCATATGTTTGGCATACAATTTTCCTGTCATTTTTAAAATGTAAAGATTGTGTATGTCAGAGTTGATGTCAGTTGCTGCGATGCACACTTGTCATTATATTAAATAATACTCAAAAGTTATCATGTGTCATTAAGCCTGTGTTTTAAAATAAGCTGGGTATTCTCAACATACATGTCAGACTACAGCTTGTAGTGAAAGCTACAGATTTTAATTTGAGTTTGTATTTTATTGTCGTCATTGAACTAATAAAAAGGAATTTTTTTTTTTATGTGTCTGAATGAATTATGAATGCTTTGGGGGTCCAATGGACTTCATGAAGCAGTATGTAAGTACAGGCCATTTACTATTCACCATTTCATTTGTTTATTTTATTATATTTCAGCTGGGCAAATGTTTTCACATATTTGTCTTAGAATACATAAAGTAGTGTACACATCCGGGATCTCATTCTTTCAGTCATGATTTGTATCTCATGACTGTAGGTGGGGATTGGCAATGTAGCTGGACTAGTTCATTGAAAGCTTTGTTTTATTGTCATTGCTTGTGAACAAGACACTTAGATACTTATGCCCCGTTTACACAAAGTTGCTCTTCAGCTGGACCATAACATTATTGTTGCAATCCAACGACTCGTTTACTCGTCATGAGCAACCGGAATCTCTCACACCAGCATTTTTATAAACTACGTCTCACAGTGAAACTTTTCTGTAACCCCCACAGAGTTCTGCAGTACACTGCAGGTGTGAAAACAAAAGTTTATTCTACGCATGCACAAGCAGATAACAAAAACAATGGCTGGTAGCATTCTGCTGTGCTGTGCTACTTAACTTGCTACTTAGTTCAACACAATTTCTGATAAGTAATATATTTGTTACATTAGCACAATATTCATGGGAGACAGAGAAGGGTTAATGTTTACAATGAGGTGGAAGCTAGTGGGGTGGAAGCAAAGGATCAAAAAAGTGAATGAGTGTTCCATGAGATGCTAAAATCACAGCGCCACATAGTGGCCTGGCTTGACAACTACACACTTGACTCAAACATTAAACATTTTCCCAATTAACTTCTGAAAATACCCAGAATTTCTAACCAGCAGTCTCATGTAAACTTAGCCTTAAGCTCAACTGCTTGAGGCAAAGACTGCCCCCACTCTTGGTTTGGGCATACAAGGATTAGGTAACCCTTAAAAGCAACCCAGAAACCACATACTCTCACAGCAACTCTTGCAAAATATCTCAGTGGACAAAGTTGTAGGTCTTCTGCAGATCCACAAAGGACATGCAGACAAGAGAAGTGCACTCCCATGGACCCTCAGTAAGAGTAAGAGGGTAAAGATCTGGTCCAGCCTATCATGGCAAGGACGAAAGCCACATTTCTCTCCATGAAGATTGCACAAGTCTCTCGTGTAATCCCTCAATAATTGAAACACACTCTTTGTTCAGCTTTCTTAACTGGGACCACCACCCCAGTTTGCCACACCAGCTGTGTTATAATGGTTCTCCTTGTGACACTGCAGAGGCACGTCAACCATGACAGCCTGACAATATTCAGAACCTTGCTTTGTTTGCATGCGATCTTGCAAACATTTAAAACAGTGACTACATAGTCTCCTGTGTGTCACAGGAGTAACTCTCCTACTTTTGATACATATATCCAAGTATACAAAATAGCCCAACTGCTTCATGCCCTGACGTTGACACACAGAAAAATTCCAGTCATTACTGAATAAAAGGTTTTGATCAGGTTTAGCTGTTGGAGGGAAAAACTACTCCTGGCTTTAGAGAGAGAAAGAGAGAGAGCGAGAGAAACAGAGAGCAATGCAGTAGATAAAGACTGAAAGGTTGAGAGAGAGAAACAAGAGAAAAAGATTAATTTTTTCCATTAAGAATGTTCCATCAAATGCGTAGACATATTCATGACATTTTTACATGTTCATGTTACATTGATTACAGCAATCAAATGCGCTACAGAGAGATTTCTGTCATCCAAAGAAAACAATGAAAAATGTCTTTCTTAAGTGCTTGTCTTTGCACAACACTCTTTGCCCCCAGAGCAAATCCCCTGGGGAAACACTGATATGCATATAGTTTCTAGTCATCAGCACCTGAAAATATAGCTGGATGGTAAGCTGGACTGGACCATTCTCATGGAAAGGCTGTAAAAGGTTGTTTAAGATGACTGAGATCTTTAAACATCTGTGGACCAATACTGTGCTCCTTCAACTAAATTGTGGTGACTATGTTTTTGTTGTGGTTTGCTGGGGAGAGGCAGCCCAAACAACTTACAACAGGATACATAAACAGAGCTGGAAGGCAAGCTCTAATTGCGGGGCACTACTAGAGACAGTTCAGCAGGTGGCAGCGTTGAGAATGTCCTTGCAATTAACTCAATCATCAATTACACCTTCCACCTGCTTTAAGCTTTAGACTTTTTATAAAGAAGCACATTAAACTATGGGCTTGTCCTTCTAAGGTGCTGGTCGGAAGGCTAAGGAAACTGCTAGCAGACATTAGCCTCTTTAACAAACATTAATATCTATCTGTTGCATTTGCTTTGCTCTTTGTTTCTGTTTTGTTTTGAATGTCTTCACTGATGCTGTTGTAACACAACAATTTCCCCCAGGGAATTAATGATGTACCTACCAGTCAAATATAATTGGAGTGGAAACGATAATTGTTATTATTCGATTATTGTAACAATTGTCAACTAATTTAAAGTGTAGAGTATACGGACTCTTAAAAACATGCCATGTGCTGAAAGAACAACACCCTCAGAACAGCAATTAAGCCCAAACTGTACAAAGAATATAAACATTTTAAATTTCAGATGAAAAATCTCCTTTGTCTGTTATTTTTGCTCAGCACAGAATTCCTCAAGTGGGATAGTTTTAACTTAAAGTTTTAAGTCTGTCTTCTTCTGACAGGGTATCAGTAAAATAAATTCAGGAGAATTTAGGTGAAATTTATTTATTTTAGGTGAAGGTATACCTAACTCACGTAAAGAGTACAACACAGATCTCTGTAATAAGCTCACTTTTGCTATGCATTACTTGTTTTTTAGTGCTATTCATAAATTATTGGCTAAACAGACCAGCTCACATATTTATAAATTTTTTAAACACTTGACTCATACTTTTCCCTTCTCACATTCACAGTTTCTGAAGATTTACTCCATAAGTCTTCTGGCTGATGTCAGTTTCGTCCTGTGATTCTTATTTTTCTGTTCCAAAAGTCAAATCTTGATGCTTTTTGTTTCTTATCTTCTTGGTATGTTCTATTTCATTTTATTTAAAAAAAAAAAACTTTTTAAAATCTTTTCCTGGCAGTTGCACGATTTTGTGAAAAGCCCCACTAAACTCTGACATCTTTTCACATTTTGGACAACTCCAACCATGCCTGACTTCATCGTAGTAAATGTTTATTCTGTTTTTCATTACCACAGTTGAGAGCATGGTTCAAAATATCTGCCGTGTTTACAAACATCTGTCACTCATAAGGGGATGTTATTTTCCATTATCATGTGTGTCAGAGAAGTGTGGATGTAAGCATATAACATATTGTGCTATGGAGCTGAAGTCAAAGTAGCAAAACCACAGAGTCTACACAATATCCAGCTTTTCTCAAACATCTTGAAATAATTAGGTACAAATTTGGCAACTCTCTCCAAATCTTTCAGGTCAGGGTGCATTAATAAATTCCTGTATGGGATTTTCTTTTTTCATGGGGTTTGTTTTTCTTGATCTTCTAAATTTGTGTATGGCAACTTAATTACGTCTGAGTGCTAAACCCATGTTGTGTTTTACCACTCTGGTGACTCCATACTGGCAGAATGCTCGCTTCCCTGCACTGGTGGGGAAAGCCTTTTTATTTGTGGTTTCTAAATCTTTATTCTAAGCTACTCATAAAGCACCAGGAAGAGTGATATCATGTGGTATTCATCAACATGGTAGCTTTTTTGTTGTACTTTATATTCATTTAAACAGAGAGATTAAAGACAATGACACACAAAGGAGGTTAAGCAGCAAATGGAACCAACAATTTAATGAGTCCTCTTTTCTTCTTGATTCTTTTTACTCACAGAACAGAAAGATTCTCACATCGACAGACTTAAAACTTTATTTATTTATTTCTTTTTTAATTGAAAGTAAGTGAACAAAGAAAGTAATCTGAGTAACTGAAATCATCTTTAGGCATAACTGAATGCAGCAAATCAAAACTATTCTCCTGAATTTATTTTACTGATTCTCTATTAGAAGAGAGTCTAATTAGAGTAAATGTGAGGGAACAAATTCAGCCAGTTTACTTTATTTGTTTAAGTTTGGTGAAAATGTAGAGTTAAGAGAGTTCAAAGTCAGAGTTAAGGGTTTTTGATCAGCAAACATTTTTTTAATATAATTTGAGAAAATTATAAAACCTGATAACTGATTTTGCAACATGATTTTGTGACTGTATGACGGACAACTTTTCCAAGTGCATTAAGGTGTAGGCCATACAATTTGATGGTCAGAACATAAACTTGAAAAGTCTGTATAAAATATGTGTCCCCCTATATAAATGGCACTGGCTAAATAAATAAAGTTTTAGTTGATGTTCCAGAAAAATTTCAAGAACAAAATTACATTTTAAAGCAAACTCTTAATTTAGTTACAGACCCATGGAGTTTTGCATAAACAGATATAAAAAAAAATCTTTTTTTCAACTACCAGAAGTTTCCTTCCCATTTAATTCACAAAAGCAGGTATATGGTTTAAGTGAAATATTGTGTTCTTTTAGGGATACACAATAACATTTATGCTCAGAATAATATTTGTCACACTGCTATTTTTCAATTGCACTTTTTGTTGCTAATTTTAACATTGAATTTGTGTTTTATTCAAGTATGATTAAATTTTCATATAGTCTTTTATTATAGTTTATCCTTCTTTTCTTGCTTGTGTTCTTTTTTATGACTTTTTTTCTCACACATATTCTGGGGCTGTCACAAAGAATCAATTTTAGACAATGGCATCAAGATTTCTCAATCTTGAAACTTGATGTGTACCAACTGATCTGCAGATGCTTCAGCAGCCCGCTTTATGCCACGTTTCAATGATTGATGTGCTACTTAACGAAAAGATGGAAATCATCACTTCTCCAAAATGCTGGAGAAGCGTTGCTGTCAAAGAACAAAATAGTCATGTCTGCATCTGTTTTAAATTGTCAGAAGAACTGTTTTCAACCAAACATCAAAGGTTTTTAAGCCTTCAGTAAATAGTTATGTTACCATAGGCAACATTAACGCCAAACAGTAACTGAAGCTGAACTTGTAAAAGTAAATGGACTGAACTTAAAAGTAATAGTCCACCATAAAAAAATAGAATTTTACTTTATGGCTCATAATTTTTTCTGATATGAAGTCATGTGTATCTAAATTAAGTCTGAATGATAAATCTGACAAACGCCAGTACCCTCCACGTTGAAAACCCAGACATTTCAGTCCACATCTGAAGAACAAAATCAACAACTACAACAACTTAACGATTATAAAGCTGCTTACTGAAGAAACAGCTAAGATATGGATGGATACATGTCATCATTCCTTTCCTATGTGCATATCTACACCGATTTGCTCCTATCCAAACCAAGCTATCAAGCTCTCCCTGAAACATAAAGGTACATGAAGGTGGGGCCCCTCTCGAAGCAGAAATAATGAGCTTACCCGGCCCCCATAAATGCTAGAAGCGCAGCTGCTTTTAATCTCTCCTTACTCTTTTGTAAATTGCGTCGTAGTGCACAAAAGTAAACAATGTGATTACTAAATTCAATCAATAAACACATAAGCTCAGAGTAGATGTGTTTTTAATTAACATTGAATGCAAACATTTTTTTTTTTGAAAATTGATCAATTATTATAAACATAACTTAAAATGCTAAAAAATAGGGGCAAAGAACCAGTTTTCACGAATTTATAATTTACTTTATAATTGGCGCCCAAAATGAAAATCTCTAAATACCTAAACTAAGTTTAAATCTGCGCTGCACCGCTTTGCTTCATCATTCTGAGCATCATCGCCCCTCCAGAGAATATATAACTGCTCTGCTTCACAGAGGGCGCAGGCTAAGTGTTTTTGGTGTCCTTATCTCGCAGGATCTCTATCCTGCCTTAACGAGGCACTTGACCTCCCTCGACGCTCCTCTACTCCCCGAGTGACGCAAAAAAGTGGGCTGGCAGAGCGCTAAGAGCAGGAGTTTAGAGGACTAAACATCACCACTCAAGCAGACTTCATTTAGGGAAGCCTATAAGTAAGAAGCCGTCTGTCTTATCTCGGATGTTCTCTCAATGAAACTCCTCGTTGGCGGAGACACCGGCATGAGCGCGGATGTATTCGAGAGCGAAAGAAGTGACTTTTCTTCAAACTTGTACAAACCAGCGTTCCCTGCCTGTCAGTGACTTTAGAGCTTGATGAAACTTTTTTTTCTTTTTTTCTTGAATGAGGCTGGCGCATCTGGACGCAGGGTTGTCGGAGCTGTCAAGTCCAGCGCAAACTTTTAGACGGACGTGACTTTGGTTTATTCATCCCCAAACTTAGAAGAGTTATACTGGAACCAGTTTGAATTGAAAGCTCCTCCTATATTTTTTGCAACTTTTATTTACTTTATTATTATTATTATTATTATTATTATTATTATTATTATTATTATTATTATTATTGAGCGCAAACATGGAACACTCAGTCCTCAGACTGACATGCGTTTTGGTGGTTATCTGTCTGCTTGATAAAAGGTGAGTTTCTATAAAGTTTTTTTTTTTTTTTTAAACATAGATGTTAACTTACTTTATTTTATTTTTATTACCTTATTTATTTATTTATTTTTATTTAAAAATTATAAGATAAAAATACCTTTCTGCAGAGATCAATTTAACATGATCAGTAAATAGTTTGCAACTTACCATAAAAGTTATCATTTATTCTCGCAAGTAAATGATGCACACGCCTGCTTATGTTCAAAGCATAAGCAAAAAATGTCAATATGATTTTAATCTTTGCAAAGTGAGACTTTTGCAGAAATCCCAACAGGTAGCATCTGTATCTGAAAGCACAGGGTTTAGTCAGTTGTCAAAACTTTTGAATCATGTACGTCCTGTTCAGGTAACATGTGGTCAGTGAAATTCTGTAGCAGTCATAAGTTGTAGAAACTACAACAGAAGTAGCGTGCAATGTGGCTTAGTTGTAAAAGCAACTGTGCACTCTGCCTTACTCCAAAGTATTTGAATGTTAAGGTGTGCTAGAGCAGTTGCTGATGTGTGTTTGCCAAGAGCTACACATGCCGGTGACTTCATGTATATCAGAGTGAGGCACACAGAAGCACACACAGCCTGTGATTTACACTTAATGGTGATGAAAGAAAAAGCTGGACACCTTTCAGATCTTTCAGCTCTCAAGTTTTTCATTCTCGCTGCTGTTACTGCTTCTTTGTTGAGTTGGAAAGAACTCTGAAAGTGCCGTCGGCTGAATGCTGTTTCACATGATTGATCTGCAACACAAACTTCTCTCGGCTGAAAATAACTTTACAGTTAATTAGAAAATGTTTGTTAAGTTATATCTCCAGACATGATTTATGAGGAAACATTGCAGGGGCTTTCCACTGTGGTACTAAAAATGGCACTCAAGAATCATCAGCTTATTATATAACAACCCTCTCGTTTTATTCAATTTCAGACTATTTACATTAATGTAAAATAAGTTTCATGATGTATTATTGCACTTACAAACTGCAACACTGCTAAAAACAACTATCATCTGAGTCACAAATAAAACAAACAAAGCAAGAAAGTGCTTAAAAAGTGGACACATCTGGAGCTGGTTTTGTGACAGTTAACCATACATATATATTTTACGTTTTACATGACCCAGACACATGGAGACTGTGAGCTCGAGCCATCTTTGTGTTACTCTGGGAACTGAATGTTGGGGTCACATTCAAGGAGATTTGGTGGTCTTAACTAGACTTTAGTGTCTAACAAAACCTGGCCGAGCGGAGGCAAGAAGGTCTGGACCACAGAGCCATCCTGCTAATAACCCCCAACTTTGTGCTTCTCACAGGGTGGATTCCAATGAGATCTTAGGTCTGAAGCTTCACAACATCGAACCCATCTTGAATGCCAACACAGTTTGTATGACACTACCCGGTTTGACGAGACGCCAGCTGGAGGTGTGCATGCGCAATCCGGATGTGACGGCTTCGGCAATCCAGGGGATCCAGATCGCCATCCATGAATGCCAGCACCAGTTCAGAGGACACCGCTGGAACTGCTCCAGCCTGGAGACAAGAAACAAAATCCCCTACGACAGCATAGTCTTTAAAAGAGGTCAGTTTTATTGCACCCTTCTGAGTCTTTTGCGTTTTCTATCATGTGGCTGTTTGCATCCCAATGAAAAAACTCTTATTATGAAAGGCAAAATTTAGACTTTTCTAACACAATTAATGTAATGTACTATTCAAATTCATAAAAGATGAAGTTCAGCACGCAACACAGAGTAGCAAAAATTTAGATTCCAAATGCCTTGTGGTTTTCTCCTCAAACACACTTCAATGAAGTCCCTTAAAGCACAGGCTTACAGAGAGATTAGCCAGTACAGCGATACAAAAGATCCCAAACAACGGTTAATATAATATTGTTCTTCAAAGCTTCAAAAAAAAAAAAAAAACTGCACAAAGAGATCATTTTTCATTTTCATCAATGCCGCCTTGCAAGATGCCGTCCAGTGGTCGGGTTATCTCCAGTCACTAGCAGACCTTCCCAACCACATTACTGTTGCTCCTCAAAAACCCAGACAAAGGAGCAGATAACTTCAAAAGAAACTAGTCAACTTCAGATTACCAAACCTGCTGCAGATCGGTTTTCTCTGACGCTTTGTTGTGCTCGGAGCTTTGCGAGTTAGCCACAAAGGATGAAAGGGGATATTTTGAGCGGAGAAGCCTTCAGATGGTCTCATCCCATGTCATTGACTGGAAAAGGCATCAATTTCTTAGTAGCCGGAGCACCTGGATAGTTGGAACATGTGGCTGATAGTTTCAGTTTTGGGTTAGGTTGGCTTTCAGTTAATTTATTCCTAAAAATATTCTTTTCAGTATATA
Organism: Alfaro cultratus; assembly: GCA_903066825.1. Classification (NCBI taxonomy): domain Eukaryota; kingdom Metazoa; phylum Chordata; class Actinopteri; order Cyprinodontiformes; family Poeciliidae; genus Alfaro; species Alfaro cultratus. Next base: position 20,385 of record CAEFZX010031821.1, read on the forward strand.
AAAAGTATAAAACAAAATTAAAAAGAAAATATTACTGACAACTATATATTTGGAGAAGTGTTTATATTATCATTTATCCAGAAGGTCCCTATTACTAAACAGCACTGAGTTTTGGAAGAAAACTTAAAGAAAAGTAAGATTCCTCTTAGTTTAGTGAAAGGAGCATTTTCTGTTAATTTACTTTAACAGAAAGTAAATTAACAATTGATTAATGTCAAGTGATCAATTGACATTAATTGATGTCAGATCATGTTGCCGTATTTTCCACAAATATTGATACAGCATTAGTGGAAAATGTATTTTGAAAACCACACTTCATTTTAATTTAATGTGTTGGCTTAACACTAACATGCACAGTTTTTTTAAGACCCATCAAAAAAATCTCATTTAAAGTTTGTGACTGTAAATCTCTGGTAAAATGAGATCAAACTCTGACATTATGGCCCATATCCAAAAATCGTCTGTGTGAAACGGCATTTTACCGTAACACACCCTTTCCCACAACGGAACATGGTAGTGGCAGTATTACGTTGTTACTACCATGTTTCCCTCATGTTTTCTTAAGTGTGCGCAGGGAAGCTGGTCATGGTTGACTGGATTCTGAATGACGCTAAATGCAAGTCAGTCATGGAAGAAAAACCCATTAAAGTTTGAAGAAGACTAGCAATTGGGGCAAAGGATTCCCTTCCAGCAATTCAATCACTTTCAATAGACAGTCAGGGCTACAATGGAATAACTCAGATCAAAGCATGTTCATTTCTTAAAATGACCCAGTTAAAGTCTTGTCTGAAGTACAGGTGAGATTCTGTAGCGACTCTTGAATGTCCCAATCTTACCTAAAATTGGTAGGTGAAAAAAAGAAGGTGAAAAAAAATCTTTTCCAAATGCAAAACAAAAAAAAACACAAAACAGCGAAATGCAGCGAAATAAAACCAAATTAATATCACACTTCTGAGATTCTTATTTTAAAGCCATAAATCACTTTCCTCTCACTTCGTAATTGTATGCGTTGTGTTGAAGTATTACATAAAATGTTAATGAAAAGCACTGAAGTTTCAGTCTGTAAACTGAAAAAAATGCAAGAAAGTCCAAGAGCTATGAATACTTTAGCAAGACACTGTGTGTATTTCATCTCTAACATTCATGCAGATCTTTAGAGTTTCAGGCTTAAATAAGTTTGCGCTATTACTGAAAAGAAACGTTTTTTCATTGCACTGTACGCTATGTTACACTTGCACACCTCTGGTCTTACTTTCCCTCATAACTGCTTCATTCAAAGGCTGTTTGTCATTATTAGTGCAGGCAGTTGCTACAGTAGTTGTCTGGCATCCCTGGTTCGCCTCGGGTGCAGAAACTCCAAACCACTGACATAAACAACCTCTTTAAATCAGATGATTCATCTGTTGCATGTTGATACGATCCCCTCCACAGAAGCTGAAAAATGGATACAAGTTAACATGTTGCAGCCATTATTGCGTGCAGCTACTGCAGAGCAGCGGTGCTTTCAGTGAGACATGTTTACAGACCCGAATTAGATGTAATCTGGCATGCTTTCAGCATAACTGCCTGTAGAAATAGACATGACTGTCTTACATGCATAGAATGAGAATGCCAAACCAGAATTGTTTAACTAACTTTATTAATAGTTTTAAAAAGCAAGACATGTCATTGGATAGAACAATATAAACAATTTCAAAGTCTAATTTTGCTGCATCAGAAGCTGTTGGATCCTCAGGCTATGCCACAGATCTCTGCTGATGGTCTCTTGTGAATTTTCTGGGCTTGTGTTCATTCTTACTCAGCTTGCATTAAAAACTAGGCTAAGGAGGAACCCAAGCAAGACGTGGATCAACAGAAGTAGGAGAATCTGACCATCTCACTCTGTCATTCTTTCTTTCATTTTGCCTCTCCTTATCTGTCACTTGTGCCTGCTCCTAATGCTTTTACTTCCCTTGCCAGAGCGAGTACTTGTGAATTTGCTCTCAGCACTTTCCCAACTCTCGGAGGCAAAAGCATAAACCTGTTTAGTCGGTTTCTGTAACACAAAGTGACAGTTTCCTTTGAAACTTTAATTCATTTTGCCACTTCCTCTGCCATCAGTTCAGCCGGGCGTGCCGCAGCCGGTGAATTATTTGTTAGATTGATTTGTTCCCAAGTCTTCCGGGGACCCGCGTGGAGGAGCCCAGAGCAGAGCCGGACAGGAGCTAAAACAGGCTTTCTATGTATGGGGGTGTGCCTAAGTGCCATCTCTCCTCTCCCACCTTATGCAGGTCAAATTGTTAGGGTAGAGGTGGCAGATAAGGGAATTCCTTCGAGTTATGTACACGAGAGTTTAAGTTAGAGTATTATTTCTCAAATAAAAAAACAATAACCAAAGATAGCTATTTAATTATTATAATTCACCTGCAACTTTCAGAAAACAAGATGGCAGTTTATGATTTATAAGCTAAATAGCTAATTTTAGATTTTGGCTATAGAAAAATCAACCTTTTATTTTGCTTCCACCATGACAAAATGCAATTTTTGATGCAACAATTAAAATGTGATTTATGCCATGCTTTGCATTGTCTCTAGTGACAATTGCTACCAGCCTTCTTGGCCTCCATTAACATAAAACTGCCTAATGCAGAAATACTTTAAATATTAATTTCGTTCATAATATATAAGAGAAATGTAAGACTAAAATGTTCAGTTATTGACTTTTTATGAAAGGTCTGACCTTGGACAAAGCTTGCTTACCTCCATGAAGCAGCCATCTGAAAGCAGGAATTGCCAGCATATTCATTGGTTAGACTGGGGTACTACTCTTACCACTCTCAGTTTCACACCTACCCACCAGCTTGTCTTTGTAAGTGCCTCCCTTGGCAATTCAGAGGCTTAAAAGCAGCAGGTTGACTTCAAATCCTCATGCCACCTTGCTCCTTACCTAATTCACACCAAGACAGGAAAAGGTTGTCTCAGGCCTGGCTTGCAAGTGTTTTGTGAGAGGTACTTAAGGTTCTGGGATATGGCCCCCATTTAAACCACCTTTGATCCATCCCACATAAACTAATTAAACGGGCCATGCCTCAACACGATGTGCTTGTACCTTCATGAAATTGGCAGTGGAGTTATAGCAGTGCTATTGATTTGATTGAAGGAATGTGGTCGCCGCCTCTGACTTCATACCTACTCGTCAACTTGGCTCTTTGGCTTCCCAACTTCCTGACTCCGAGTCATTAAAGAAGGCCATTTTAAAAAGATTGCTTTCAAGCCAGGCCTAAAAAACCTCTCTTTTTCTTTCTGTTTTATGTAACAACCAGTGTGGTAGGGGGGTTAAAGTGAACCCATCACCAATTAAACAAGTCACAGAGCACAGAGAGTAGCTGATTAGATGTTAAGAGTGGGTGAGCCGCGCACCATTCCAATACAACCAACGACATTTCTTCCCATGATGTTATGAAACTATATGTGCTGTCCTTAACGAAAATATTCATACCCCTCAAACTTTTTCAAATTTTGTCACATTTGTCTCATCTGTGAATGTTATATTTTTGTTTTGTTTCTTTATAAGCCAAAAGACAGTAAGACATAATGAAAAATAAAAATGTCGTAAAAAATTCTAAATTAAAATTTTTAATCTAGAAAGTGAGACATGCATTTGTATTTGTTTATTTAGGCCCTTTGCTCAAAATTTGAGAAATAATTGCAGTGTCTTCAGTTGATAAATTAAATCCACCTGTGTGTCATTAATTTCCCATTTTCAGTCCTGTCAAAAATGATTTTACAGAATTTATTACTTTTATCTTTTTATTTTTTGTATTTTTAGTCACTCTTAAATGTTTCACTGCAGAAATCTGCAAGAATCTCACCAAATCTTATCAAAAATGGTTCTATCTAGTTTCTGGAAACATCTTAATACACTTGAAATAAGACAAGACTAAGTTAAAAGTAACTTTTCAGAAATATATTGGAGCTTATTTTAAGTCAATCATTTTTTAATATTGACATATTATTTCACTTATGACAAGACATGTTTCCTGTTGAAATGGTCTGGCAATGGAACTAGTACATTTTCATCATTATTAAGGAATTATTGACATAAAAAATGCTCCTGTATGTTTTATGTTTGAAAGTTACTTGTTAATTTTGTCTTATTTCAAGTGTACTAAGATTAGCACTAGAAACTAAAACTAAAATTCTTGATAGGATTTGGCATTTTTGCATTGTTCAATAGGTATTTTATTGACAAATAGAAACCCTGGGTAAATACAGAAAGTTGTTTTCAAATAATGATTTCATTTAAACACACCTGTCACTTTGAAAAAGCAAGTGTTTACAATAAAAGACTTCACAGTTAAGGTTATGCAACATAATCTGAATTCGATCGAAAGATCAGACTTTCACTAGGCCATTTCAAAACTTTTGTTTTGTTTATGTGGTCTGAGCCATCCACAAATCAATGTGCTGGTGTGATTTGAATTGCTCTCCTCAAATTCAATTTGACAGCAAAACATACAGTTCCAACAACTAACTAAATTTATGCAAGTGCTAAAGCATCACACACTACACACACCACTCTATACATAATTTGTGTTAAGTCCTTAAAGTTTTGGTATCTCTATGAGACAGCTGAGATGCTTAAGGAAGGATTCTTCTTTGTAGCCAAAATTGTAGAATTGTCTTCATAAAAAGTCTTTGAGGTGGATCCGCAGTGAATCATCACAACCCAGCTTGAAGGTGTTTGCTTAAAATACACAAATAAGTTTGATCTTCCAAGTAATGAATCAACACATGCTAATAGTGACATTTTTGTGATGACAATTCTCTTTAAACACATAAAACTCTTTGGGTGAAAGTTTTATGTAAATTCCAGAAAGGCATTTCTGGCATCTGATTTTATTACATTTCTGGTTGAAATTCAAGTTATGTTCAGAAAAACATCACAGCCTATTTTTTCTTAAACATTTTTTTTCCCTGTTTCAGCCTTTTTTCATATTGCACTTGTAATAAAGGGTGTCTTGCACTTGACATAAAAGGTGTCCCTACAACATGTGAAATTTGTTTCCAATCCATCCACATGAGTAAAATGCTATAGATTTGGTTTAGATACTATGAGAATACAAAGTTTTTAATCTTTTGTTATTGTGCCATCACCAATGGCACAATAACAAAAGACTTGCGCAAGACTCTCTTGTTTAGTCCTTATACGACTGCCTTTGACGTTTTATGTGTTCATCATTAGACTATATTGCTGAGCAAAGAATTTCAGCACAACAGCAACTGCGTCAAACGTTATACCATATTCTTGCAAAAACAAAGCAGTTTTACGTTTTCTGACATGTGTAGAAAGAAGGAAGTAACCTCAAACTGTGCTAAAAAGGGAAGTTAATAGTTTTATATGACTCCAACAAGCTGCTTGGATCATTTCCCCCTTTCAAACTGTTGCACTGTAAACCCCTGAGTGGTTTCTTTTCATGTTTGCTTTACAAGTTTCCATTCTAATCCTCACTGTTTTCTAAACCAGTAAGTGGATCCCAGTGGGGCTGCTTTTAAAGAAACTGATGGCACCTTCATAGACAGAAAGCTCAGATCTAACAGCAGACACCCCAGATGGGATGGGTTAATATGTCTCCCTTCAACCCGTATTATTCAAGAGTTCCATAAATAAATATTGATTTCTTTCTCACAGTGCAAATGCTAGTCTTACTTTGCACAAACATCTGTTTGTGCAAAGTAAGACTGCGCCTAAAAATGACACATTAATTTGCATTTGCTATCAAGGAGAAACATATGTGAGTAGCTGACGAGGTTAAGTCAGTTACACAGTCAAGAGAATTCACACACAGGTATTGAATCACCTCCTGTTCTTGCAGTGATCCTTCAAGCCAATTTGGCTCGATTACAAGGCAAAAGCCGCAATATGGCACAAGCAGCAGATCTAGAATAAACGAGAAAGTCAGAGGAAGAATCAAACTAGATCATCCAGAAGCACAAGTGAGTAATCAAGCTGACTGATGATTATGATCTGTATAAAAGATCAAAATAACATAAGGAGTAGGTTAGGTCAAAGTCAGAAATATTTTTATCCCTGACTTCTTATTAGTGTTGGTTTATTTAATCTCTAAGCAGACCTTGTACAGTTCCTTGCAAAAACATTCATAGGTCTTGATGTTTTCCACATTTTGTCATGCTACAACCACAAATTCAATGTAGTTTATTTGGATTTTATATGACAGACCAACACAATTATAGCACAGTTTTGAGAGCTGGAGGAGAAAAAAATAAAAGGTAATAAAAATTGTGTGTTGATTTGTGTGTTTTGTTGACTTGTAATTTGTCCTCTTTATGATGATCCCCCTAATTAAAACCTATTGCAACAGTTTAGCTTCAGAGGCCATCTAATTAGTGAATCAAGTCCATCTGTGTAATGTTATGTCGACATAAATGTAGTGTTTTGTGACATTCAAGGATTATTAGTGAACAAAAACAGCAACATGACAATCAAGGATACATACTATCTATACTCTGAAACATGATGGCAGCAGCATCAGACTGTGGCATAATTTATTTTTTCAGTTAGGAAAATTCCATAAAATATTTAACCAGAGGAAAAAGTAAGTGGTTTATGTCAAAGTATTTTCATTTGTCAGAATATCCCAGACAAAGTGCAGGTCTACACAGAGATGTGACTTTGTGGCAGAGAAATGAAAGCTGATATTGTCATGCAGAAAAGGGCAACAATTTTAGTGTTCCGATTTCCAAACCTTGTAGCTGCTAACCAAAAAGTCTTTCAGCTGCAAATATTATGAAAATGGGCTACAAAATCATTGACATAAAGTTTAAAAAGATGCTGCACTTTTTGTCTTCAGTTTAGAATTTCTGCAAAACCAGCTAGATATTTATTTATTTTTTGAGTTATGCTTTATTTTGTGTTGGTCTATCGCTTATGAGCTCTTTCTCGGTGTGGTTGTAACTTAACATCATGATAAATGTCAGTTGGTTTGACTGCCTTTGTAAACTGCTGTATATCTATAGCAGCAGGACAAACACAAAAAGACACAAGCCACATTTGTCACGGTCTGTGATTGCCTTTTGTGTTATTGAATGGGAGTGGTAGCAGTTTGTTCATGTTCTTCTGGTCTACCAGGAGAAACTACTTAACTGATATTGTCTCTTATATTTCCTCATGCATTATGAGTGTTTGCTTGCTTAGTGCAATGTTTCCCAACCCTGGTCCTCAAGGCACACTGCCCTGCATGTTTTAGGTATTTCCTTGCTTCAGTCCAGCTGATTTTAATTGACGACTGATTAACAGGCGTTTGTTGAACTGCAATCAGTTGAATTAGGGACATTAAAGCAGGGAAACCTCTAAAACATGTAGGAAAGTGTGCCTTGAGGACCAGGGTTGGCAAACACTGGTTAGGGATATGATACAAGGAAACAATATCTGTAATATCTGTCATAAGGTATGCAAAGCAGTTGAGTGGTGATTTGCACAGTCATTGAGCTTCATGGATGCTTTCCTAAGTTTCATTTGGTGTAAAGAAAATGTTGCTTCTTTGAATGTTAGCCCTTTTAATTAAAAAGGATAAAATAGTTTTGTTTGCTTTTAAATTGAATTTGAAGAAACATTAAGGAAAACTAAGTGTGTATTCACACCAGACACATTTGGTTTGCTTTTGATGGACCAGATTTTGTTTCCCCCCGTTGATCCTTGCAGTCTTAGAAGACTTGCAAGTGTGACTATACTCAAGCAGACCAACTAACCAGACCAAGATCCACTTTTTGAGGTGGTCTCAGTCTGCTTCCAAATGGACTGTAGTGCAGTGATACTTAAATTGTTTTGGGCTTCATGGCTCACTGCTGCTGGGCATTATGGTAAAAAGGAGCCCTTCAAGGTTGCTAATGGTACTACTGCATGAACCAATTGTACTGAAATCTTACCGTTTTCTTCTCAGCGATACTGCTGGCAGAATGTTGAGAGTTGACATCCTGTCTCTTTCAACTTGCAGCTCGCATTTGCCGATGTGGTTGAGAAGTTAAAACTATCCCATTGCAAAACCTGCGTTGTATGAGCTGGTCTTGACTTTTAGAATGGAGTTGTAGTTGCAATAACACAGGAAATGTCAACAACTGAAATGCAGCAAGAAGAACTTACAACGTTTGTTTTTTTTTTCTGTTCTTTGTCCCCCGTCAGTTCTGTCAAATGGGAGGAGTGTCACCCACATGGCTTTGTTTAAAAATTGAAGTTCGCTTGCAGAAAAGCACAATGTGAAAGCAAACCCCATTAAACAAACTAACAAAAAAGTCTGCTTTTAGTCCAGAAAATAAAGTGGACCAAAAGACTGTCCTGAAAACAGTCTGTTGGTGAAAACACCCTAAAATTGCAGATAAGCCTAAATACACTACACCCACAGTATAGCATAGTGGTGGTACAGTCATGAAGTGGGATTTCTTTTCTTTGCAAGGACAAGCTGGTTTGATTGAGATAATATGAAGTCATCTTAATACAGTGGTAAATACAATGTATACCTCTTTTTTCAAACTTTTATCTGGAGGGGGAAAAAAAACAATAAAGAAACTATGTATTTTTTGTCTTTCCCTTCACAATAATGCACTACTTTTAGCTGGTCTGACGCATGAAATCCTTATTTAAAAAAGTATGTGTTTTGCTGTGTTTTTTAATTGTTCCCTATGCTTTACTTTATGTTGTTCTGATGCTATTTTTTTCCCAAGCATTAGCTATTTGCAATGAAATTATCTTTTTTCTAAACATATGCTTCTTTCCTGTTAAAAGCTTATTTTGTCCTTCAGCTTGAGCTTTTTACTTATAAACTGACTGTACCCACAGGTTTTCGAGAGAGTGCCTTTGCATATGCGATCGCAGCAGCTGGGGTGGTGCACGCGGTGGCCAATGCCTGCTCCATGGGAAAACTGAAAGCATGCGGCTGTGACGAGAAGCGGCGCGGGGACGAGGAGGCATTTCGACTCAAGCTCAGCCGCTTACAGCTGGAGGCCATCCAGAGAGGGAAAGGGATGGTTCACGGTGTGATGGAGCACTACCCCGCCGAGCTCTCTGGACTGCAGCCAGACTCCTGGGAGTGGGGTGGCTGCAGCCCTGATGTGGAATTCGGGGAAAAGTTCTCAAGGGACTTCTTGGATGCCCGCGAAACCTATAGAGACATCCATGCAAGAATGAGGTTGCATAATAATAAAGTTGGGAGGCAGGTGAGTGTCTGCACAACATAATACAACGGGCTCTTAAAACTGTTTATATAACAATTTAAAATAATTACTACATAAATCAGAAATAATGTCAGCCATTGGTTTATGGATTGCTGCACTGAGGCTTGCAGTTTGCCACTTTGTTGTATCCATCTTGAGTTTTACAAGCCATAAGAGAAATGTAAAAGAATGTCTGACTAGGGACACAAAACGCAAGGCATGTCCAACAAAACTGTGTTGAAACGTTTAATGTGATCTACTAGCACACTGAGATTTATAACATAATGTGTCGGGGTAAAATTGCATATAACCAAGGCTTTTAAGAAGTCTGTCAACAAATAATCCCAAAAAATAGCATGTTGTGTTCCCTTGTTTCTAAACAACTAAGCTTTTCTTGACTAGTAGGTTGTTCTAACATGGTAATATTTTCTTGTGGGTGATCAGACTTGATAAAATGTGACTCTTGTTATTTCCACACTGGTGTAAGGAGCTTTAGTTCTTGGCCACAGCCAAGAAATAAAGCTTGGCTGTGGCTAATCATTAGGTGTTTTAGGCTAATCATAACCTAATACACAGTGCAAATACAATTGAAGCCAGATATTTACATACACTGAATAAAAAGACACAATTTCATTTTTCCTCACTGTCTGAAGTTGAATCTTGAAACTTCTCTTGTTTTAGCTTAGTTAGAATCCCCCGAATTATTTCTATTTGCTAAATACCAGAAAACCTGGCAAAAATATTTTTTGGAATTGTTTTCTAACTTTTTTGAATTTCAAAAGTTTACATACAATTGGTCAATGTCAGGGATAGCTGTCTTTAAAACTCCTGATATGCTACAGTTGGGTTTTCTTTTGGGTTTTCTTCCACAAACTTCTCACAATAGTTGGCTTGAGTTCTGGCCCATTCCTCATAACAAAACTGGTGTAACAGAGTCCATTTCGTAGCTCACCTCACTCACACATGCCTTTTTAGAACTCCCCACATTTTCTCTCCGTAGGACTGAGAACATTGGCTGTTTTGTCCTTTAGTCACTTTTAGCTTTTACTTCCTGGCTGATGTCTTTAGAGGTCCCATCAATGTTTCTACATAATGTTATTTCCTCATGATGCCATCTATTTTATGAAGTGGACCAGTTCCTCTTGCAGCAAAAAGTTCCACAACATGATGCTGCCACCCAGATGGGGTAATCATCCCCATTCTTGCTCCAGATATAGCAATGGTAATTATGGCCAAACAGTTCAACTTTATTTTCATCAGACCACAGGACATGCTTCCAAAAATGAAGATATTTGTCCCTGTGTGCATCTGCAAAGTACAATCTGGAGTTTCATGTCTCTTTTTAAGTAAAGGCTTTTTCTTCTCTGAGGGGCCTTTCAGCCCATCTCAAGTACAGGACAGTTTGACTGTGGATGATGACACTGCCTTACCACAAGGTAGTTTTTGTTCTGGAGTATATCTGCACATTTAGGAACAAAAGACGTTTATCTCTGGGACACAGAAACTATCCTCTTCATAAGCATTTTGATAGTTGGACATTCCAATCATGTCAATACTTGTATAAAATTGTTTGAACAGATGAATGTGGCACCTTCAAGCGTTGTTAAACTGTTTCAAACGATGAGCCAGACTTATGCAGTTGCATAATTCTCTTCCTGATATCTTGGCTGATTTCTTTTGAATTTCCGATCGTGTCAAACTAGGAAGCCGTGTGTTTCAGGCGTGGCCTTAAAATACATTCACAGGTGTGACTCCAATTATATGTAATATCTGGTTTCAACTGCATAATGCTAGTTGCTACTATCTTCATGCAATATTTGCAGTGTACCGCAAAAACAAAAACAATTTTTGGTCTACACTGCAGTTTGTTTCTGTGCTGACCTTTAGAGTGTAGTATTATGTGGCTTGGTTTCATAACAAAAGATGAAATGGCTCAATTGGTCAACAGTGCAGAAACGTTTCAGATAAAAATTGTACTCTTCATATTGAAAATAGTTTGAAAAACATAAAATCAACAACAATTCTTTCTGCTGTTACAATAATATATTCAGTATTGTAGTTATAATGTTTATGTTTACATTTCTTTATTCTTATTTGCAATTTAATACATAGACCTGGGCACAATACATACAAACATAAACAACTGCTGATTTAATAGGTTTTCTTTTCATTCTCAGTTAGTGAGATGGCCTTTTTACTTTTCTTTTTTTTTCTTTACAAATGGATAGCATGATTCCTTTAAGTTTCAATAATATGATTTACTTTACAAGGGAGGTTTTCAGCAGTTCAACACAAAAAGGTGTAGTGATCCTGTTGTTTGCTATTTTGCATAATATTCTTCTTCCCTTTAAAAATATTCAATTAAATATACACTTTAAAACCCTACAGCCAGGTGGATTTTTCTGTGACTGTCCAACAAATTAAAACAAACAAAAATAAAAACAATGACATCTAGATGACATGACATTTCAGGTCTGACTCTAAGTGTTTATAATTAAGCTTTGCATGAGCCTCTCAGACTTGCTACATCTGTCACTTCGATTGTGTGACACTAATAATTTGGTCATAATGTTTCCAGAAGGATAGAGAGAAAGTGGCAAAAATATTTATTCATGATGCTAAATAATTAATATAATAGAACTAGTGCTTTTCTTCATAAAACAGCAAGTGAACGAAAATGCAGTGAACACTGTTCCTCTGTTGAGGAAGTGGAAATTTGAGACACAATTATGAGAAGTAATAGACAAACTTTAATATCCATCCCTCAGTAATAGTTTCTGCCATCTTTAAGGTTTCCTACTTCTTCTAAACTCATTATTCCTCAGTTTTTGTCCAATGCTTAATAATGTGTCTTTTCTGTCTAAATTTATTGCAATTTTCAAACTTTTTCTTTCACATGCTACCAAAAGCTTTGGTATTTGTTTGTGGATAAGACAAAAGTCAAGTCTAAATATAAAGTGCATTTTTTTACGAATCTCTTGAGATGCATCCCATTTGCTTTTTCTTCTAAGACTGCATTCCCTGATCTTGTTTTCACATAAGCTCAAAATTCAAAGTTTTTTTTTTGTTTTTTTTTTTCAGAAATGATAATGATATAATGATATAAGGTTATCTCACTGGCTGTCTTTTGTCAACACATTTTTTACTCTTGATTAATGTCTTTTATGACAAGATTAATGGAGTTGCAAGAGGTTGTAATTAGTTGAGAATTTTGCCAGTTTATTTAATTTTTTTTTCAAAGGCAACCATTACAACTGCCACCATTTGAAAAGACACTCAAGCATTGTTTTGATGACTAATTCTAAAGGATTTTCCCTTGGGGGAACCCAAGAAAAAATGTAAATGACATTGATAAGCTGGGCAGCAACCAGCTCTGTTGTGGCAGAGAGACAAGTAGCAACCATAAATTGCTCATTGTTCGCGCGTTTCCTCCAGAGTAATTTGGGATCATATCTTTTATCAGTTTACTTCTGGTTCCCTTGATTTTGCAGACAAAACACATATGCGTTCGTCAGCTGAATGCAACAACAGCTGGCCTCCCTGCTGTAGCTGGATGTTAGAGTTAGTCATATACACATTTATTTGATGTTATTTTTGTATTTAGGCTTTATTTCACCAAGGAAATTCCATTGAGATTAAAAATGTCTTATGAAAGACAATCCTGACCAAGACTGGCAGCTTATCAGATTGATGACAAAAGGTTTCTATTAGTGAAGGGGAGTTGATATTACATGAGTAATAATGAATTGCTAAGCCAAACAAAGCCTATATTTTACTCTGTGAGGCCTCTTATTTTGTTTAAACAGATTGACTCGGTTTCGGTTACACAATTGTTATTTTGAATGAGTGCTTCATCATAATTCAGATCTTGAAGGAGGGAAATTGACTCAGGCTGTCTCACGGCACAACATGCATCTTTGTTTTGTTTGCTTTGCTTATCTTCATAAAACAACACATCCAGATGAAATGCTCATTAACAAGACACATTTTGTAAATCTGAGATGTTATATTGTTAAAATATTCCATTACCATTCACTGGTGTACAATGTGAAACAACATATCTGCAGAATTCAATATGCTCTTTTTTGCAGCTTTACAATTCAGGTTACAGTGTTAAAGATATAATTTGACAAATTAATTTTGATTATGTGTTCCCTTTGTATTGTGACATGATAGCTAATAAACATGTAGTGTGTTGGCATGTTATTTTCAAGGTCTTCTTGCCCACTGATTCAAAATATAATTTTGGTCAACATTTTTTACATATTTAACTTGTGCTGGACAGTGGCATAGTTGGTAGCAGCATAGCCTTGAAATTAGAAGATCCTTTGTTCAAATCATTCTGAATAGAGTTTGAAAGTTCTCTCTGTGAAAAATATCATTTAAGTAACTTTTGCAAAAATATAATTTTTCCATATTCATTAAAATTGTTACCATGTTGTGACAGGAAAATATGAGACATATAATCTGTGAAAAGATCAAACTCCTCCACCTTCTCCCAATGTCACTAGCAGTCTGCAAAATTGCCCGGTCAAAAACAACCAATCAGAGACAGGAGGAGCATCTTAGCGCTGTCAATCAACCTCATATAAATGTACTAATGACAGAGAAACAACGTATAGGAAAACCAATTATCCAGCGTCATCAGTGTCCATGCTAACTAGCATTTGTGGCAGGAAATCTTGTGGTGAACCAACTGTAGCACATCAGTGGCTTTAGAATAAGAGTGGCTGACAGCGCTAAGGCCCTCCTCCTGGCTCTGGTTATTTCTCACTACGTGGTGTATTTCTGTACTGGGACGACTGGGAGAAGACAGATGAGCTATTTTTTTCATAGATTTTCTGTGTTTTGCCATACCACATGATAATTTTAACAAATATGTTAAAGACATTTACATGCTGCAACTTTTATGAGAGCACTGCGGGAAGTAATATTCAATCTTAAATGTTTGGGGTTCCAAAGCAAATATTTTTCAAATGTGAGGGAGACACGTTCCCTTTAGACATAATTACTGCGATGCCCTTGTGTCGTAGAAAACCTCATTATAATAAAAATCAGTAGACTAGATTAACTTTGCAGCAGTGGGGATATTTGTAGTTTTCCTATATAAACTATAAAATAAAATAGGGTGCAACTCTGGCTCAGCAGGTAAGAGTTGTTCTGTAACCAGTAGGTTGCCAGTTCAAATCCCTCCTCTGTCCGTCTCAGTCATTGTGATGGTTTTAGACTCCAGATCCCTGCTTACTGACAGAACTGATGGCCTCTGATGACCTTTGTAGAGATAAAGTGTTCTTCAAATGTCACTGTTGTTAGACATCTGATGCCTTGATCTCCAAAACATTAGCTAGAATGCAGAACACAGAATCTTAATTATCTTTTAAAAACTACTTCATGGACTCTTTCCTTTGCCTAATAAAGGAAGCTAATTATTAAGTAACACACCAGCTTTATTGAGTCTGATCTCCAACAGGTTACAGGTGGCCACAGGCTGGAGACCACTACTTCAGTGAGCACTAACAGTAGACAGAGCCAATTATAGGTGAAGGTAAATAACTTAGGGGAGAAATAAAGCAGTAAAAGAGAAAAAAACAGTGGGTGAAGATGGAGAAGCAAATGAGTCAGTGAAGAACTGCAACAGCTCACATATGATGACTTCAGTTGTAAAGTACAATAAAGCCCTATTAAAAACAAGCCACAAACATGTACATGCATACACAAAGTCCCTTGTATAAAACAGAAAACACTGACAGGTGGGGCTGTAAAAGAACGCCTACCCAACTCTTGTGTCTTTCCCTTCCAGCAACCTACTGCTATCACCACCTCACCTCCCTCCAGCCCGGTCTTTCTCCTGTCCCACTCCCCCTTCAGAGGAGTAGTCTTTAAGCAGAGGAATGTCGTGGGTTTTTTTTTTTTTTTTTTTCTCCTTTCACAGGGTGTGCATGTTGCCTCATGCCCACCCGAGGGTTCTCACGACGTCCCGTCTTGTTTTTAGCCCTAATTAGTGACTGCTGGCAGTTTGGAAACAGATGTTTAAAACCCTGCAAAAGATTTTAGACTTCAAACAGCGGGGCGGAAAGTAGAAAGAGATTCGCCCTTCCTTCCCTCATTTCTTTCTCCCCTACTCTACCTCCTCCAACCTCTCTCTGGCTGAAACTTAAAATGACAAAGACAATTTGTGGCATCATATAAATAATTCTATTACGTAAACTGCAAGTTTTGAACAGGTTTTAAAACAATATTTTTTGCTTTACAGAGCTGAAAAAAATCCATCCCACATCCATTTTGCTGCAAAAACAGACAGCCCAGCCTTCCTCTATTGTTAAGTAGCTGTAAGCTGCACACATGGCTGTTCAGTAGTTCACAGTTTGAAGTCAATAAAACATAAGCAGGCCATAAATGTCTTGGCTAAATAATTTTTTTCCTCCTCAAAGTATCCTTATCATTTAAAGAGCACACTTCAAAAATAAATGTTTGGCACACTTCTGTGTGTTCATGTTGCAGATTTAAGAGCCATGTCAAGGTTCTGTTGAATCCTGTCTTTTCATTAGGTAGGCAGGTGGTGACAGTGCTGGCTACACAACAGTCTGCTGTGTTACTGGCAAGCGTCTTGGTAATTACGATTTACCATCAGGCCCAGACTGCAGGGGAGCAAAGAGAAAGAAAGGCTGCAGCTTTGCAGGAAGGCAGCTACCTGTCTCAACTCCTTTTTTACCACTGTTGCATAAATATTTGTAGCTTGTAGCTCAAGATCTGAGTGATCCCAGTTTTTTCTTCTTCTATGTTTTCAAGTCAAATTTGACTTGCCTTTAAAGTTAAAGTGAGAATATTCATCATTTTCATTTTTACTACACTGAAGGTGGTTCAACAAATGTCAACTGTGATTACAATCTAAGCAAACTGCTTACAGTGAAAACGATCACCTGTATAAATAAACAGCGCCTTGGAGAATCACTCATGCTTCTGCTATCTTACATCACTAACTCCATTGTATTTTAGTGACAGATGAACATCACCTAGAACCTAATTATGGGATGAAAGAAAAATTATTAATGCTTGTAATAAATGTTTACACATTTGTAAATGAAAATTGTGGTGTGCATTTGTATTCAGCCTCTTTATTCTGATTTCTGATGTACCAAAATAAAATATGGTGCATCATGACATGTCAGGAGTAAAGTTTGAAAACACCACCCCAAGCGTTGGAGATTTCACCAAGTACCATTCAATCCATCATGTGAAAATGGAAAGAGTATAGTGCAATAGAAAACCCACAGAGATAAGGCCATCCATCTAAACAGTTGGGGTTGGGGTTAGGAATCAAGTGCACTAAACAAATATGTCTTTTATCAAACAATAGTGAAAAAAAAGATGTTGAAAGACAGCCATTTGAAGACCAGTTTGCAATTTACCACACACCATGTGCAGGAAATTGTGAAAGAAGGTGCTTTGGTTAGATGAGATAAATACTGAACTTTCTGGCCTCCAAGCAAAAAGCTGTGCATTGCGTATTAGTAAATGCATAGAGGCATAAGAGGTTCCTGGGTGTGATGGAAGGATTGAAGACAACCAAACAGAATATGGAGCAAAAATTCCCCTTGCAATGGGTCAACACTGAGTAGAGCTACAATGGCATAGTTAAAATTGAAGCATATAAGTCTTTTAAAGTTGCTGAAAGTCCAGCCCTAAATCCAATTAAGAATCTGTGGACTTAAAATGAATGTTTCTCCATCAAGTTTGATGAAGCTTCAGTCAATTTGGAATTGACTATGAATACTATTAAGGGTTGAATACTAAGCTCTCTTTCATATTTTTTTGGGAAACAAAACAATAAAAATCAATCTATTACACCTTCATAAAGCTCTTTGTGTTAGTATTTTGATTAGCATTAGATTGATTTAGATTGAAGTCTGTGGTTGCGATGTGAGAAAAATAAAAAAAATTAAAACACCCAGGGGATGTGAACACTTTTGCAGGACAAGTCATATTGTAAATGAGAGCATTGCTTTATATCAAAATGCCAAACTCCTCAACAACGGAAAGAGCTGGTGATTAAAGTTAATCAGCCACTTTAGAGGAGTTTTAATAGAAAAACCTGTTTTTGTAAAGCAGATGTTTTAAAGCAATCGAGGACTAACTTTGTGTATGTGAGGGCTTAACACAGCTTTAACTGGGGCTCTGTAAGATTTATTAGCAAGTCATAATGAATTTGAACGGCACCCCTTTGAGATCTGCCCAAACCAGCAAAACTGGGACTCCCAGATCATTTAATGGCTAATTTAACCCATGAGCAATGATAAACTGCTCATAAGAGGCAATTCAGGTTAATTCACTTACGGTACTCAGAAACCACACAAAAGGAATCAACTGTTTGATCAAGCAACTTTAGTGCTGGATTATTCCTACAGTTCTCAGAGGATGTTTTTTATCCTCGGTGGCGTGCAGGCCCTTTCTGAAGATACAGAACAAGGAGATCTGTACTCACACCCACTGTGCAGATACTAGTAGAGTACATGAGTCTGCTTTACTCATGCAGACACATGTAGAGGCAGAGGCAAATGATGCACAGTAAAAGTTCAGCAGGTGGAAGTGCTTATGTCTGTAATAACATTTTATTAGAGTCTTTAAATGAGAGCTGGGGATACTGTGTGTAATTAACAGTGAGTAAATGCTGCATACATAGACACAACTGCACACAGTCTAAGATTGCATAGCTGTATATGTTTGCCCTGTAACTGCATGTCATTGTGTCAGCATGTGTATTCATATGCGCATGCTTAGCTGCTCTTTTGAAGCAAGGCGTTTGATTTGTTTAAAGTGATGTCTGGGTTTAATGTGTTGCTGTGGGATTTGTTTGTGTGCTTTGATTTTGCCTGGGCTTTCTGTTGGGCTTTAGGGTTCTTTAGCAGATCTCCTTTGAACTGGCAAACACAAGGCTGCAAAGGGAGTCTGAGCTGTTTATCTGAGAAGAGGGGTCGACCATGGGACACGCAGACATTAGATTAGCATTTTCCCAAAAGTAGTTCATGTTAATGACGCAGGGTTTAGTGCAATGATCAAATTTAAAGCAGCAAGCTAAACTAGGAATAAAAGGTTAATTTTTACTGGCACAGTAGAGCTGGTTGTTATTGGCAAAGACATTGCTCAATGTTTGTGATTCTATATTCACAATACATCATTTACTGCATCCAGCCCATGTTGCAACTTATAAAATGTGTTCCTAATTGTCAATTTGAAACATCACTTGGAAAAACAACCGCATTACCTTGTCTGGTTTTCAGATTAGTCTAAGGTGGGAAGCACAATCATTTACTGCTTAAAGAAACGGAAAGACTAATTATGACCACATTCAATGGTTTTTTGAGGCCTTTGTCATGCTGCTGGAGTATTCCTCATATTCTTACTACTGGTCATCATTTCCTGATTCATGACTGCAGAGTTGCCCATTGACTCATTCAAACTTTAATTGAAGTGACAAAACTAATAGCTTGTACCAACACTTTTACTTTGGCATACTGCAGTCCTGAGTCTTAATATGTTACGAAATAGCTGCAACAGGCAAGTGCATGCAGCAACCGAACTGCCTCATTAAGTTTGTATGTTCTGAAAAATCATCACTGTAATTATTGACTATTGTCAAGAGGCATCCAAAATTTTTCACAGGCACATAACTGCAGGGCTCTGAAATGCAATTCTTTCTTCAACTATTCCTTCATTTTACTCTGTGGCCTGTATGTAGTTTCCTTTGGTCTACTGTGTTATGTCGCCTCCAGTCCTAGTCTGCCTCCAATATGTTGTATTTGATCTCTGTCTGGGGTTGTTTTATAGATGCCTCTGTCAACTCTCTTAAGCCCATTAAAAGTTGCCAGATGTCTGTTCTAAATATGGTACACAATTGACTTTCTTTGTAGTGTATAGGCAGAGTAAAAGGTGTTTTTACTTTGCCTATATCTGCTTATGGTTTTCGTGTATCATATTTTGTACAGATAATTGAACCCCTGATATTGAGAGGCCAGATCACATGAGAGGTAATTTGCAATAAATTAAAGTGCCTTCTGGATTTAATGGCTCACTTGGTGAATCTTTGGATCTCCCTTTGCAGCCATTTGGTGAATTAGTGCCTGCTTCTGCGATGCAAGGCTTGTTTTCCCCAAAGCTTGGACTTGGATCTTCAGTCTTCAGCTGAACTCTGGTCCACAGAGCTCCCAAACACTTCTCCACCATATTAGCAGCAGGGTAAATGGGGAAATAGAAACAAAACAAAAGTGCTTGTCTTACGCTAGCTGGAGAAATAGCTTGCTGTTTGATGTGGAGTGAAGAGGAAGCAAAGGCCCTCCTACTAGAGAAATCCTACAACCGCTAAAATTTGACGCCACTCAATTTTTGCTTTCATTTTGTAAAGAAGGAATTTGGACTCAATGTCTTGTCCAGAGGTTTTTGTGTCATTTCCTTCAGCGGTTCTGGAGGCAAGGGAGAGAGTAAAGGAGTAAAAACGCAAGGGAGTAAATAGGTTGTTTGGACTGTTTGACACAGTTTAGTGTGAAAGCGAATCGGACCAGTTGAATATGCACAAAAGTTGCAATTTTGGTCCCCAATCACACCGAGTGAACTGGACTATCAGGTGTGAAAACACTGTTAGTAAAGAGAAAGCAGAAAAGCTTTGAATGATCCTACAATTGTTTGGAAATCTATTGAAAGGGTGAAGCATAATTCTAACAAAATATATCAAGTTATTGTTTCTGTTATAGTGATAGAAACAACTGTACCTCAAAACATCTTTGACACCAAAGGCCACAGCAGAAAACACATAACTGAAAAATGAGAAACTTGGGATCTGTTTATGTTACAGGTTGTCTACACTAAATATCAACTGTTTTTCTTTTCTCAAATATAAATTTTTCTCTCTTTCCAAGCCTTTGACCTATATTTGCAAATCCTGTTTCACATGTCTAAGACTGTCAAGTATGACAAATCAAGTTGGGACTACAGATATCAATCTAATCTTTATGGTAAGTAACAGTAGACAACAATATCTGAGATATTGTTGTATATAGACAACAATATCTGAGAGCTGATACGGTATCAGCTAGATGTAGAGATGATTGCTGATAATACCAACACACACAAATCAACCTGGCCTGTAATATCATTTTCCATTTGTTCTAAATTTAACGTCAATATTTTTAGGGTTCATTTTCGGACTCTGCAACTGATTTTCTGGTTTTGCTCAAAACTTGTGTAACATACTCATTGGTGAAGAAAATGTGAAACAGGGCTTTTTCTGTTGTTCCTAAAAATCACAATCTTTCCTGTGATCTTCAATCAACCTCCTCGAGTCTTTGAATGCTCTCTGTCGGGAAATATAAAGCCACAAAGTTTTTAGCTCAGACAGGAAGTGTTTGATCAGTCATCCAATTTTAGCCCATGTCTTTATTTCCTCTTGTACTAGATACTCATAGCTAATGCTCTTTGTTTGATGGATCAAATCACATGTTTTACAGGCAGACCACTTCAATTAGAGAGAGAGCAGACAGCTTCCTTATTTCCTGTCACCTGTTAATAGCCCAAATTTCACCTTTTTTGTCTTTCATCTACATGCCAAAAGAGTGTTTCCTAAACACCTAGAGCACATTTCACTCACAGTTCTTTTCTTTTGTTGAGGTTTATGGAGTTTGCAGACTCTGTTTTAAACTTTGCCCGCTTAGGGCGTAGGGTGTGCATATGTTAACAATGGGTTTAATGAACAAATATATCCCACAAAAGATCTAACAGATGGTATTCCTTTGATGACACATTGGCAGAAGTGTAAAAATTGAAATCAGATGTAATTTCTGTTATTTTGAAAGAATTTTTTTTTTGTATTTCCATTCAAGTCCAAACCTCAGCTGTGAAGGAAGAGACTATAAACTTAATTGGCTATGACGTGCAGGGTTCAAAGATATAAAATGCAACATTCCCTTTGCCTGTGGTACATATTCCACTGAAAGTAATCTGTTCTGCTTAGCTGTTTGGCAGAAAACATATCTGAGTCTGATTCTGCCACTAGTCCATCTTGATTACAAATGTGTTTTTTCTTCTTTGTGTTGTTATGGTTCATTCAAGATCCAGTCTTGATCAACTATGAAAGGAATTCCTGGATTGTTAATTTCATAGTTGGATGTTTTGTAACTAAAACTGAATTAATTTATCAAGATGATTGTGAAACTGTTGGTAATGGGCTTAGACAGATGATTGAAGGGTCAACTAATGACTATATGAGATATATGAGATGCTTGAGATCCCCTCTCAAAATGCTTATACCCATCTAACTTTGTAGTTCAAACTCCAAAAATAGATCAGCATGCATTAATACACACAATGGAAACCATCTCTGCAGAGGTTATTATCTACAGTCTTCTTTATTTTCTTTGTTGGGGTCTACCGCCAATCAGCATCAAGAAAAATAAATGCAGCTCCTGGATTGGCTGCTTTGCAAATACCAGTCAAAAGCATTTGAAGCAGCTTTGCACTGAGTTATTCCAGCCAGAAATGTGCTACCAAAAAGGATTGTGTATGGGTAAAGTTGCTGCAGTCCAGTGAGTATTTCACTTTTTATTTGAATTGTCCATCATAAAGCAGTTTCCCATCCTTTCTCTGAACATATCTTTATGAAAATATGACTTAGAGATCATTAAAGCTTTAAATCTGTTGATTAGTCAGAATAGATCACAAAAAAATCACTTCCTCAACCTTGTTTTAAAAAAACAAGAAATAAATGTTTATGTCTTATATATGAAAAATCTAAATGCCATTAAAATAACACTGTGCAGAAGCTCTTTTTTCCAGTTCTACTCTTCTTTGAACCCCCTATCCCGCTGTGAATGACCCGTCATCAAACAGTAGCAATGTGGATGCAATTATGACTCCTAGGTCAGTTTGTCTCTCTAAGGTTTAAGTGGGCTGGAGCGTTTTATGATTACAGACTTTGCTGTGTGTTTAAGGCCCGGACGTTTGTGATTCTGGGGTTGCCTCTGACTCTTTCCAAAAACTTGCAAAGCTGCTCTCTAAACTCAGTGCAAGTGCTGTTTGAACTGTTTTACTGTTGTTTACCCTAAAATCTTACAGCCTTTATTATCCACTCTCCACTGATCACAACTCCTTTAAACTTTCCTTTCAAACCTCTAAATCAGTACAACATTGTTTACACAAAAAGTGCAATTGTGTGTTATTTTTTTTTATCTCAACAAACTGTTACCAAATCATGCAATGATACAAAACTATTTTGCCATCTTTTAAATGATTATTACAGCATTCACTCTACAAGATAATGCTGTACTTTTAAAATCTATTCATTTGCATAACTTCTTCTTGGATGATATGACAATATTTAATTTTCCATAGAAATAATGAAGTATTATTGACTTTAACTGAATTGATCAACTGGATCTTGAAAGTGTAAAAAAAAGTCTTAACATGTCAGATTATTGGGACTTAAAAATACAACTTGATTTAACTTTTTTCTATTGTTAATGCAATATGTATTCTGTACAATCAAAATAAACATATCAGTTAAACCAGGTGCAGATCTTAGGATTATTTGCCTGCTTAGACAAAATCTTCTGCAAAAGAAAATCCCTCCTCATGAGCGTGAATCAGTGGTTTTTGGTTGCTAGTGCAAGTGATGCACAAACCAGTGATTTAACTCTCTCCTGAACAAAGATGACATCAAAGATCAAACAGTGTTCAACATCTTGGGGGAAAAATTTTCTGTGATGGCTGCTATGATCGGAGTCTGATTCTTGTCCTCATTTGCCCAGCTAAGAGAGCTTCTCTTTTCTTCCATTCGCCTCTTAAACTTCTTGAAATATGAGCTTTACATTGAGCTAATTCACACCAGAAACCTGAGGTACACTCATTGTTGAATCTCTGATGTAAACCGGCCACAGCAGCAAATCATTATGTCTGACATCTTCTACTATAGTGTTAGAGGAGCCATCAAGTCTTTTATCTACAACTTTATAACAGACCTGAAGGTTTGGGTCAAAACTGGTTGTCTGGTATTTATAGTTATTTGGTATATCATCCTGCTCTACAAAATATCCGATTTAATAGAAAATTTATCCCACAGAATGATGGTGCTACTGCCATGCTTCACTGTGGAAGAGATGTTCTTTTGGTGATGTGCTACATCATTGTCAACAAAGTTCTTGGAGATTTTAACCAGGTATCAGCTAGATGTTGATACCAAGTTTCTTTAAAACTTTAGAATTTCTTAGTAAATTCCCTCTCTATATTGACAGATTGTTACATGTAGAACCCATCCAGTACAATGAGATACATGAATAAGTCCAGGTAAATCAGTTTACTTATATATTAAAAAACCCCAAATCATATAAACAAAAAAATTTGAGAAGGTTTTACTTGCCAAAATTTGCCATTGTAAGATTAGTATGTACAGTTCTGAGAGCCACTCTAAATAATTCAACTGATGGTGAAATAAAGATATCCAAACAGGAACTACAATTTACCTATAGATGTCATTTAAGTAACAAATATATCTTTTTATTGACACTTTGTGAAGATCTGCTAGTGTGCCCTGACCCAGAAACCTAAGCAGGAGATTTGAATGGTTTGTTCTAACAGTGAATAAAACAACAGGTAGAACCAAAGAAACCAGTGGTGTAATTGCACCACGAATGTAAAAAAAAAATGCCATAGTAAAATTTTAAGTAAGTCAGTTATTAAACATGACTTTCTCCCACTTTCTCTGAAGTCACTTCATGAGGAACTGCATGCTTAATCATAAATTATTGTGAAAGGATGTATTTGTACTTTGTGGCTATGCCTGCTTGTGATATTGCTGCAAGCCATTTGTTATCAAGAACATCTAGCACATTTGTTGGGAACATGCAGAACTTTGCAAAATTTTGATTTTGGCACAATGAGAAGGAACATGAAAATGCATCAGTAGTTCATAGACAGGCCAGGGCAGTACTTCTCTAAAAGCCTCTGAGCTTTGCTGCTTACAATATCTTTAGTGCCCGACGTGTGAGTGTTTGCGTGTGTGTGTGTGTGTGTGTGTGTGTGTGTGTATGTGTCTGTTGATAGGGGCGGCAGCAGTAGCATCTGTCAGTACTCTGGGTGGCCTGGTGTTCCTGTTGGTAATTGGATCTTAAAGTTTTGCACTGGTGCTGACTGATAAACACCCACCAACACACATATGTGCACACATTACAAAAACGGACAAGGCTCTTGTAGGACTTGTTTCTGTTTGTTTATGTCTGCGCCAAATGAAATGAATGAGGTTATATTTATGCATCAAGATCCTGAGTTGAGTCACCTAAAATTATTTTCAAGCATCGTGATGGTTTGTTTGTGCGTCAAAGTGTAGTTTAACCAGCATTATCGGAGCCTTTTGCACATTTATGATGAACACTGACTGCGTCTGACATCCTCTTAAACCATTAAAGTGAAAATATGTAAATACCACAAAGCCCTTATGTGTGCAATGCTGTTACATGAGGGTCATCCCTGGAGTCATTACTTCATGCCAAACGATGAATAATGACAGTGCTGTCTGTTTGGGTAATACCTGCATCAACTGTGTTATTTGATATCAGTAGGTTTAACCACATACTCAGAGTCAGACCACCTGGATTTCCTGCTGGGAAGCTGTCTATTTCTGTAATGGTTTCTAAAGCATTAAGCATACACAGGACCTTGGAGAAAAAAAAACACAACTCATCCAGTGCATGCGCTGCCTTGCAAAAGTATGTATGCCTGTTGAACTTTTTCAGATTTTCTGATTTTACTATTATAACCTTCAATTTATTTATTTATTGTTACATTTTATGTGCTAGATAACTGTAAGGTAGAAAAGTGAAAAAAGTATGCATGTTTTGTTTTTCACGTTTGAATTAAAATCAGAAACAGTTAAGCGTAAGCATTTTCCTATGAGGATGCAATTCATAATGGTATTCACAGTCCGATAATGATGATGTTCAGCTATGATTCATCTGCCAATAGCACATTTTTTACTGCATCTTGTTGTCCCTTACATGGGTTGTGGAAAACAATATTTTTTTTCAGGACTACAATTTATTTATCTCCATTCATCAGTCCAGTATCCCTACTTCCAGGGCAATATACTCTGTACTTATATGCATATATAAGTTCTATGCTTAGTTTCCTTCCATGCAAAGTGTTTTGTATGTTCTCCAGAAAGTTAAATATTGGTCATATCTGACCAGAACACCTGCTTCCACATTTTTGCTTTGTGACCTACATGGCTTGTGGCAATCTGAACGTCTTGTGGCTTATTTTTATCAACAGTCATCTTCTTGCCAGTGTTTCATAAAACCAAATTTGTGGAGTGCATGAGTAATCGTCAACAGATTCTTCCAGCTGACCTATAAATCTCTGCAGCTTCTCCAGAGTTGCCATGGGCAGCTGGAACACTTCTCTGATTCATGCTTTCCTAAATTAACTAGTAAGTCTGGGTGGGCAATCATGCCTTGGTAGATTTAAAATTGTGCCATACTCTTTCCATTGTTGGATTGAAAAGTGTTCTGTGAAATGTTCAAGCCTGGATGTATTGGTTTCTGACCTAACTCAGCTTTAATATTCTCCTAAATTTCATCTCTAGATATATTATTTGCTATATGTGAGGTATTCAAATATCACATACAGCCTATTTATACAGAAAATAAGTTACACACAATTGGACTTATTTACTAAGTAGGTGACAATTTGGTCAACAATTTTATTTAGGAGTATCAGGACGAAAATAATCGCTACACGTCTCAAATTTGTATTTGAAAAATGAAAATTCTGTATATTTGTTATGTCACCTGATAATCATGCGCAGCTTTGCGTTGCTCTGTCACATAAACCTAGAATTAAAAGCATTTGCATTTATTTACTAGTGTCTAAAACTTTACAATGAAGAAAATGAAGAAAATCATTAATCAACCTTATTCTTGTTCTTCCTATCCCTCACCCAACACCATTTCCTCTCTTTCTCCCTCCTTCCCATTTCCTCTTCCTGTCGTCCTCTGTTGTCTTACAGGTGGTGCTCGACAACATGAGAAGGAAATGCAAGTGCCACGGGACGTCAGGGAGCTGCCAGCTCAAGACTTGCTGGCAGGTCACTCCAGAGTTTCGGCTGGTGGGTTCAATCCTAAAAGAGCGTTTTCACATTGCCACCCTTATCAAGGCTCAAAACAGGAATAACGGCCAGCTGGACCATTCGAACCATAACAACCACAACAACCACAACCACCATCACAGTCATCGAGAGAACCACCACTCGCATCGCCGGCGGCTTAACATCAGGGAGCTAGTGTATTTTGAGAAGTCACCTGATTTCTGTGACCGGGACCTTAGCTCAGACTCGGCGGGCACACAGGGCCGGATCTGCAACAAGACTAGCCCAGGGATGGACAACTGTGAGAGCCTGTGCTGCGGGAGGGGGCACAACATTCTGCAGCAGACGCGTAGCGAACGCTGCAACTGCAAGTTTCACTGGTGCTGCTATGTGGTCTGTGAAGAGTGCAGGATAACAGAGTGGGTCAGCGTTTGCAAATGAAGAAAACCACACTAAAAGTCACCAGACATAAGAATTAAAAGACAGACAAATGCCCCAATGTTTTTTGTCATGGACTGCAGTTTTTGTGTTGCAGAGAAGTCATGGAAGGATAGTGTGACGCATTTGATGCGGCAAATGGAAACCTGTGTTGGTCGGTGTAGAGCGTGCACATGCAGGAGGTGCCTGAAGCTGCCACACACCACCCTTCTTTGGAGACTATGGAACATAGTCATAGTCTCAACCTGACTAAGCAAAGAGGATTGCTTCAGAAAGAAAGTAAAATTTCTTCTTAGCTTTATTGGTATAAGATCTATTTGAAATTCTGATTTGCTTTGTATATTTTAAACAATTCATACACTAAGCAGTATAATCAGCAACTGATGACACTGCTTGAATCCACCCATTTTCATGTCGCTTGACCACTATCTATACACACAAGTGTAGAAACTTAACAGATATATTTCAAAATAACAAATAATATTTCAGCACTTGCAGATTTTGTGCCTTCTTGAAGGGCAGTTAAGGAGTTTCAATATTTATTTATAGCAGCTGTCATGTTGCACATAAGACAGAGCAGGTTTAACTGATACTTTGTAAATCCTCCCTTCAATGTTGTGTTGTGTGTAATAAAGTATAACCCTGAAAACAACTATGACATCCCTCAAAGAACACGTGTTCTAGTTATAGTAAAGAAAGAGAAGATCTAGGTCTAAAATCAACTTCCAGAATGGACTGAGCTTTTTACATGTCTGCAGCCATGACAACTGAGAGATTGAAGGTAAAGTCAACCAAAAGACAGATCTGAAGCTGCATGTTGGTGCTGTTGCTTTATGGGATTCCTCATGGCACACCTTCACCTTCTTCAAAGGGAAGAAATAAAACTAACTTCCAAGTACCACTTCTAAACACTAAGTGACCCACTTAACGATAACCACAGACACAAGTTTGTGCCACTGTTTTCGGACCACCAAATAACACAGCACAGATATGCAATTCTCAGTTTCCAGTGTGTCATGTGTGGTCTGTGTGATGTGATAAGTGATGTACGAAGATGGTCAGAATGCACATTAAACCCAACAAGTCCACATTTTATCTTTGACGTGATCTAAACAGCACTGTAAATAAAAAATGAGTAATGCTGCACAAATGCCATCAATAATGTTCAAGTGTGTCAAGAAATTGCGTGCACATGAACAAGCTCCAGTTGCACACACACTATGAACATCCTTAAGTGAGATCAGGCAAAGTCTTCCCTGTCTTGTGACACAGTGTCTTGTGTGCAACACTGTAAGCTTCTTGTTGTATGTACATTCACTCGCTTCACAAATTATCAGTGTGTACTATAAGGATATTCTGATGTCAGCTGCAAAGTATATATAAGGAACAGTTTAAGTAAGCTACTTATCAGATGGTGTAATTTATTTAAAGCAATTTATTTTCTGTGTTTAAAACAGAAATCTGGGATTGTGTAACCAGTATAACTGATAAGTAGTTTGCACATACTAAACAGTGTCCAGCAGAACTTTGAAAGATGTCAGCATTATGTATTTTAAGTGTTAAATGTAATGTATGTTTGTATTTTTCTGTTTTAATATGGTTATTATCTAAGTTATTTTATTTTTGTGGATAACTTAATATTTGTAAGACAATAAAAACAGACTGTTCATGAAAGAGGCTTCATTGTGATCAGTGATGACATGAATTTGTCATATTATATTTAAAAAGGTGCAGATATTTACAGCATGTTATGATTACATTTTTGACTAATATTTTCAGTTTTTCAAGACAACCAAACTCAAGCATTTTTTTATTTTCTAATTTAGGTTTAAGATATGTTTGATATATGCAGCATTTCAATAAAAACTCAAGGTAACATAGTAATTTGGTTGTGATTAAGTGTTTGAAAATACATACCATCCTTTAAAATGTATATATTTTTATTTATTTGTCATTATTTTGAAGAAAACAGTTTTTACTTTGAATTAAATTTTGTAAAGGATATGAAAGAGTAAAACATCCAAGGGGGTCAATGCATTTTATAGGCACTGCATCTCACTGAAACACCGGTATCTGAATAATTGGGTTGCAAAAACTTAAAGATAACACAGATATTCAAAGGTCAAAGCACCCCTGACTTGAATCTATTGAATCTGAACATTACAGACATAAAAATGCTTAAAAATGTTCTCACTTTATATAATTTATAACCACTATTACAAATTCTTGTCATAAATGATTCATGCATTTAGATGTGAGTTTTGGATATTTCTAGGTGTCACATGGCTCACCTTGGCGTTTCTTATTAATCATCAATGTTTTTCTTCTGCTCAGTAAAAACCTAGAAAATCCATCAAGTCTTATTTTTGCTCCTGATTGACACTATAAATTTAGTAGAGAAAGGTTAAGTTTTAACTTCAAAATATGGGTCTTTATTTGCAAGGTTCATATATTAAATTTTTTACTTTACGGTGGCCCAGAAGAGTCAACCAAATGCAAATGTCACAACACAACAGCAAAAGCCACAAAGTATATTGAAACTGAATAATAAACTTGCTGTGATAAGTTTCCATTTTAGCATAACTTTTTGTTGTTGTGTTGTGACTTTTGCATTTGGTTTATCATTCAGTAGCAACATACTAACAAGTTCTATCACATACTGAGCTCTAAATGCAAGACTTCATTCATGTTTTTCTTACTATTGCTGCTAGAGTTATTGACAAAAACTTCCCTGGATGAATGCTGTGTGTATTTTACTGGAAATGTTCCATAGTACATTGTGGCTCCGCCAAGCTATGTTACTCTCACTAAGAGACCAAAATGACAACAAAAAAGACAATATTTCATTCTGTTTGCCTCTCTGTTGTAATTATAGTTATTACAGCAATTACTCCTGACTTTGCTTGACCTGAATGTTTTGTTAGGAGTCTTCAGATAAGACCACACGTTTGTGGTCAAGTGCAGACCCTCCCTTACCAGTTGCTGCTTGCGTGCAGAGAGAAATCCTGTTGAGTGTTCTGACTTACTTGTGTATTCTGTGCCTGAAGGGATGTGATGAAGTCACCAAGTGATGTGTAAAAATGCAAGAGATACACTTTTAAAGTAAACAGATGTGAAGTAAAAATGTGCTATTCTGGACTCATGCGAATCTATTCTTATCCAAATATCCAGCTGCTCTCTGATGCACCATATGGACGCTGGATTCAACATGCACACTTCATCCTTAAGTGCGCTGATCCAAGTGAAAATGCTCTTAACAGCCCTCTCTTTGCGTTTAAATAGTTTATGTGTGAATGTGTGCTTGGAGTTATGCTGTGTGTGTGAATTGCACGTGCGTGTTTGTTTATGCAGCCATGTCTGTTTCTTTTGGCAGACACATGCGTTTAAGTGACAGAGTGGGCGTATGCACAGTAGTATTATGTTTTCACAATGGCCTGAAACCAAGGTTGAGCAACCTGCTGAGATTGCTGTATGTGTTATTTAACCAGTAGGCTTCACTGGCTGCAAACTGCAAGTTCAAATGGTACTGGACAAAACCTAAAGGCCCTCACCTCATGCTTTCTGCCCTGATGTTTTGATTTTAAATAGAAAGAAACAAAGAGAAAATCCTGATATGTCTTAAAGACTTGCTAAATTTCTAATCCCTAAAAAATAATTATCACATATTAAATTACTTAAAAGAAAAAAAAAAAGAAACATTAATCTTCATGAGAATGGTTCTTGCCTGTGAATGTGAGCAACACCAGGTCTGAACTTGTGTGCTAAGTTTATTTGAACAGTGACTGCTATTTTGATAGAAAACAGGTCACGAGTGACAGAAGATTTGGGCTGAAACAACATCATACTGGTAAGTTTGGTTTATATTGTTGTGACTTGAACAAGCACGTCTGAATCACTTGTTAAATATGTTCTAATGTTTTCAATGTAAAGGTCAGAACGTGGCTCAATGATGCCCAAGTGGACTTACATATAATCACAGATGATACTTATTGTTAATCACACTTTTTCATAAGCCTTTGATTTAAAAGAGAGAAAGAAAAGAAGGAAACAAAGAAGGAAGGAAAGTAAAACAAAGATGTGCACACCATTTCTATAATTTAACATACAGGTCATGTAAGCTGATCAAGACACTACCTTAGCAGAATGCATTACTGTGATCTGGATCCTAGTGACACCTTTCATTGAATTACACCTGGGATTCCCAAATCCATCTTCCAGTTTTGCTGACGAAGAAAATCTTAGAACAAAAGCTGTTCGAACTGATCTGTGACAGGGATGGAACAGCTGGTTTGTCTGGCCTAGGTTATCATCTGTTTTGCACTTAGAATGACTATAAATGTAATTGATACAAATAAAAAATACTTCTAAATAAAGTTGACAAAATACTCTGAGCAGAAAACTGTATGGGAAAATAAAATTTGCTGGAAATTCATAAAAAATTAAGACAACAAAGTCTTTTTTTATTACATGTTAAAAATATTAAGAAAATAGTGACAGATGAGAGATGTAAAGATGCATGATTATAGAAAGCAATTTCCAAGCTAAAGCTATCCAAGTTTAAGGCTTGTCACATATCATCAATGTGCTTAATAAAAATCCAAGCTCACTTCAGAGTTCAGCACATCAATTACTATTTGTTTATCAAATTAATCAGCATTCAAATTTGCCCCTGTAGACTTATTATGTCGTCAGTGATAATTGGATGTTCATGATGACATCATCATATTTGTAACACCATTAGCAGGAGCCCAATGGGCTCTTAATTTTGCAACTTTGTTAGAAAAATGAAAAAAATATATATGTTTAAGTGCTAGTTGATCTTTTTTCATTAAACCTTGGGCTTTCATTTCCATTCATAAGCAGACATGCCCAGTTAGAGCAAATTCTGCAGGAGGACTGGTACACTTCAATAGAAGGCATCACAAGGTAAGAATGCTATGTAGAAATATTAAAGCAACATTTAAAGACATCAGGCAGGAAATTAAAGCTTGGGTACATATTGGTCTTCCAAATGGACAATGGCTCTGAGCATGCAGCCAGAGCTGCTACAAAGTGGCTTAAAGACAAGAAAGTTGTCATTGCCATCTTAAGCCCTTATCTCAATCTAAAGGAGAAGTTGTGGTTAGATCTGAAAAGGTGTGTGTGGCAGCCTAAACCTGACTGACTTATGGTAGTTCTGTCAAGAGGAGTGGCACAGAACTAAAACAAAAACCCAAAAGGTTTAACCCAAGTCATACAATTTAAAAGACGATTATCCCTGTTACGGACTAAATATATGTAAACTTCTGCATTCAAATAAAGTTACAAAAAAATTCTCTAAAAAATGTTCTCACTAAGCTTTCCAGCATTTAGCCAAGAGGTTTAATTTGGATAATCATGACTAACTTAAAACAAAATAAGTTTGGTCTGATTTAACTTCAGTCAGTGAGAAAAAAAAGTGTTAGTCTTTTTATTTGGTATACTGTATATAAATATCAGGTTTCAACCATATGTAGACCAACAAAACCAGAATTACACTTCACACTGGGGTGTGAACAATAACAATCTACCACAAAGTGTGAATAATCTCTCCATTGCTTTGGTGCATTCATTTGGGGTGCAAATACATCTAATTGCCTTACGCATTATCTGAGAGCACCCCTGAAATGTTAAGCATGCACAAAACTTTCAGGGTGTGATTATAGGGGTTCCAAACAGCAGCTGGAGTATTTCTTGGTATACATTTGAATTTAGGTCAGGGTCAATCACCTACTTGCTGCTTAAAATGCATCTTATGGTAAAGTTTAGTGTTTAGTCCCTGAACGTCAATTAGGCCATATAGTGTCATGACTGACCAAACTATGGTCGGATTAGAGAAGAATAAACATAACTTCAGTACCAACCTTTTAAAGTAAAATCTTCAAAGTTACCTACTATTAAGTGAGCTCAGTTAACTAATGAGAGCTAAGTATGTTTTCTGGATGATTGATCTCTATACTATGCTGCTCTGTTTTTTTGAAAAGTAAATGGTAAACTCTGTCTCCAATAGTTTTTTTTTTTATATTGTTTTAAAAAATTTGGTCTCAACACGGGCTTGGTTTAAAATAACTAATTCATCGGGATTTTTTTTTTTACCTTGTGGGATTTTGCTGTGATCTAAATGTGATGTGACAGGAACAGAGAACATGCAAGGTACATTTACATGATCTCATAGGGCCCCTCTTGTATACAGTCCTTTCAGGTTCTTTACAAATACTTGATCTGCGCTAACACTGCAGTTTGATCTGTGTTATTTATTCATGATCTTTTCCACCAGGGAGGGATCGAAGAGGAAACATGGATCATTTTTAGTGAGCTTTTTCCTCCATCAATTTTTGACGAGGGTAGCCATGGAGTACATGCTTTTAACACCATTTGCAACATATTCCGCTCGACCTAAACTGACTCTTGCTCCGCTGGATTTGAGTTCCACTTTCTTGAAGCCTGACAGGGAGCGAGATGGTGTTGAGAAACGTTATGGTCCCACTGACGAATTCACTTTAACTCAAGCTTCACACACATACACACTCTACATGCTTGTCATTGTCAGCTTGGAAGATAGGGAGTGACACGAGGAGAAATTATTGTAAAATATTGATTAGCAGGGGTCAACCATTTCCTCACAAGAGGTGCTATTTGAGGAAAAAAGACAAACCTCTATGGTCCAACGGTTTTCCCTAGAAAGAACCTCAAGATGCTCTAAAACCAGCTGAAATGTAACACTTTTCGATTGAGAAAATTTGAAGATATCTCTTTGCTTGGTTGATTCCAAATCAGAAACTAAATACTAACTGACAATGTTGTAGACATTGCAATAAACAAACAAGGTGACATTAAGACAACTTTGAGAAGTGACTTTCCAAAAATTCACTTTCAAGTAATCTTCTACACAGTCAAAAACAACGTTTTTTTTTTAAGTTATTGTTCATCTAAAAACTTACAAACTTTATGATCTTTATTTGCCCAATTCTTTTTTCTTGGCCTAAACAAACATCAAAATATTGAGCAGTGAAGTGCAGGCATGTTACCTGAGTTATTTACCCTGGTAATATCAGCTAGTATTACTCACTGATTTGATTCATAAGGAGAATAACTACATTCAGTTTAAATATAGCTGACTATAGTAAATAAAATAAAATAGAAAAACTAAGATAAACTCTGTAGTTCCTAAAATAGTGTCAGTCTGTCCACTGCAGAAACAGTTAATTGATAACAGCCTCTTTTCACTCAGACAGCAAATACCTCAATTTCTAAAACTATTCCAATAACTTGAGATTGAGCACCGAAGTCAAAAAACATCTGAGAATGTTTGATATCTTGATTGTTGCCCTCTGACAAAGGACTCAACTTAATGTTGAGTCCTTTTAGTCTTTTATCTCTACATTCTTTCCTAATCTGTCATACATTCTCCAATTTTCCTAAAAATGCTTTTAAAGCCACCATTTTGACCTCAACACAAAGAGTTCACCCTTTCCGAAGAACATTAAAAAACAGATCTTTTTTTTTTTTTTTTTGAAGAAATGTGCATTAAAATTCCTATATTCAGACAATAGAGTTCCACTTTTTTTGAATGATTCTCCTTTGTTTTTTGTTTTTGCACAAATAACTTCAAGAGTAAGTCAAAGCATTACTCTGGGTTAAAGGGTACCTGCAAAAAGCAAAGAATAAAACAAATAAACAAAAACATATTCAAGAGGAAATGTGAAGTAATTTTGAATTAAATGGTTTGGCTCTGTTTTAGGGCATGTTGAGCCTATTCTACCGTACAAAAACACTTTAATAACAATGCATATTCTAATCATCTAGATTAACTTGCACAGTCAACTTGTTGGTGTTGATTTTAGGCATGTCAGTACTTCCATTATGAAACAAGGGATGAAGTAAACCACTGTCAGGACATAGTCCTTTAACATCTAATATTTGAGCAAGCAACATGTTAGTGATCTCGTTTAAAACTTCACTATAGTCATTTATCTTTTGTGATCTAAGATAAAATATATATAATATACTTTATGTATAATTGCAGAGCAGGTAGAAAATATTGTCCACATTTCACAGATTTATGAGTACGGTAGGTTTTCTTCGAGCTCAGCCAAAATGTCTGCCATCTTAAATATATCTTAACTCTTTACTCCCAGTATGTTGTATCAGCCCTCTCCTTTATAAACTTGTTGGCTTTTGGGTTTTAATCAGTTATCTGCCTCAAACAAGTAAAAACTGCTGCCTCGTCCGCCAAACTGTCAAACTTCTAAGACAGTGAAATTAGTAATTCCAGCATCAATAACATATTGTGGGACAAGTAACAGTACCCTTTAATCTTAAACTGTTCAGCGGGCTGATTTATGTCCTCTCCACTTCCTACCTTCTTTTTTTATCTAACTGACCCATGACAGACTGCAACCCACAGTCTTCTTCAACCAGACCAGGCTTTAATCATCAAGGGGTGTGTATGGGTCTAAGAGATCTGAAAACCACTGATGACCCAAATATTTTTGTAAGTTTTTGTTTATATTTCTGTAATTATATGATGACAGATTGAGCACACAAAATTATGATTTTGTTACTGGAGAGTTGGTGGTTCATCATCCTGATTCAACAAAAAAAAAAAAAAAAAAAAAGAGAGAGAGAGAAAGGTTCGGATGTTTTCTGGCAGACCAGGACTGCTTAGTGTCATTTGGGATTTATGAATATAGTCACATTTATGCAATCTCAAATTTAGATTATTAAATACTAAAACATTATTTTCTTTTTTTGTCCTAACATGTACTTAGAGCTCAACATGTGACTAGATTAAATGAAACTTGCATATGTAAGACCAGAACTGAACATGAGGAAGGAGTATATTTATGTTTTATGGACTATATAGAACAAACTTCTCAAAAACATTAGATGTGCATGCACTTTTGGCTTAGTTAAATCAGGGCTCAAAATATTAATGTTTGTTTCATCTTTCCCAAAAAACTCTCCTAGCCTCCATGGAATTTAATCAAAATTAGTTAACTGGAGATGACAAATGACATTGAGATGATCAGGACAAATTAATATGGCAAATTGACTGAACTTATTTATTTTTTCTACAATTTTTGGTCAATTGCTGCGAAGGGACAAGTGCTGCGAATTAGCTGTTGCTATTGCACTATGACCAAACATCAGACTGCTGTTTTGTTCAGTTTGTCTATGTCAATGTGTGTCTGTCCCTACCAAATAAACTTAGATAATAAATAAATAATTGGTGCCTACAATATGTCTGAAATTATCTATCAATCAATTGAATTTATGGCTGAAATATTTTCACTCTTACATTATTTTTTTTTAATAACTAAGCAAATTAGAAGAAAAACATTTAAAAAAATCATCCCCAAAAGAAAACTAAGCTCAAATAAACTCATGAGATCAGTTATAAACAGTTAAAAAAAATGAAAGGATAAAAACAACACCACTGAATTCAGGTGGAATAGTCCAACTGGCAAAGGGCCTAAAAGTACAAAATGAAAAATGCCTGTTGGCAAGCTTTTTACTGTTAAAATTACAGTAGCTCTACAAAGGCCACATATTTTCGCAAGTTGCCCTGACAGCTATGAATCAGTGTTTTTATGTGATCTTGAGTGAAAGTGTCCTTGGGTAAGACAAGGAGCCTTCACATTGCCAGTGATATGCACACCAGTGTTTGATTGAAGAAGACACAACAATGCAGATGAGAGATAATACTGGTGTTTTGTTTAAGGGAAATTACTCTTAAATCATTTTCACAACATGGGTTGTTATGAAAAACATTTACCATATATGTATGCTATTAGCTTTTTCACAGAACTTGTTAGAAAGTAAACTATGAGACAGTAAAATTATACATTTAAATATTCTTCATTTCAAAGCTAATTTTTCAGATGCCAACATCTTAATGTCCTTCCTTTGTGCTGGAGGTATTAAATGTCTTATTTGTGGGAGGTTAAGTGAGAGAGAGTTGGGACAGTGTCAAAGAATGGGTGTGAGAGATGATGATGAGATTAAGGTTAATCAGTAGCAAGTTATTTGTGCAAAAGAAGAGAAAAAAAACATATCCCTAGGCCATCTCAGCTAAATTACCTTGAGTTCACTGCACATGCTGTCTTTGTACAGACCTGCCAGGTTGATCTCACCCCTCATTCCTCACATTTTTCCTTCCTCTGTTCTCTCCTGTCCAGCGCTCCTTTCTTTTCCCCAATGATCCCAGAGGGCAATGCCGTAGACTGTGACACAACATGAGCAGCTACGCAAAGAAAATTACATCTCCTGGCCTGTGTACTGAGCTCATGCATACATGTTTTCATATCCATGCTACTTGTAGATGACCTAATTATTGACAGAAGCTGACTTTCTGTCATGCCCTTCTGCAATCTTCAAATGGAAAATAGAATTCCAGGTATAGTTTGCATAAAAACACAAAACACCATAACATTTTCATGTTAAAGGACAAAATTGTTACCTAATGAAAACATAAATTTGTCTTTATTCCATGTGTTCAACCCAATTAAACCCACCGGTCACAATAGTGACCAAGACATTTATTTCACTTTCAAGGACTCCAAAAAGCTTACTGATTAAATTTTCAGTTAATGTTCAGCAAATATTGAAAGTTTAGAGTGTTTGGATAATACTCATGCAGTATCACATGTTTAGAGTAAATTATCACATGAACAGAGCTGTTTACATCTTGGATGCACCTTGGTGAGAGGAAGACTGCCACAAACCTCCCAAAGAAGAGGTTAGTAATGTATGTATAAATAAACATACGACAAAGATTTTTGGTGCACATCATCTTTAAAGTGTCTAGTTATGATATTCACCTTTGGGACAATACATTTGACTTAGGTGCGCTTATTTAAATACATACCATATTCTTCCAATTCCAAATTTCTTCCTTTTTAAGATTAATTTTGAGTGTGGTTCTTGATCTGTTGGACTTAATGATGGCCAGACAAAGCATACAACAATGTAGTTGTGAGAAAAATGGAATCCTTACTGATTTTAGTAGTGGTGGCTTAGACATGGACTGTAAGGGGAAAATGCATAAAAAATCCATTTTCCATGCCGGATTTTGAAT
The DNA here is from genome assembly GCA_903066825.1 of Alfaro cultratus. Lineage (NCBI taxonomy): Eukaryota > Metazoa > Chordata > Actinopteri > Cyprinodontiformes > Poeciliidae > Alfaro > Alfaro cultratus. The sequence goes on from CAEFZX010031821.1 coordinate 58,250, forward strand.
GCATATGATCAGTTCATGGGAAAAGAGGATGATCTCCCCCTTCACCAGTCATGTGGCACTCTGTTGGCACCTGCAAAGTTTATGAGGAAGGGAAAACTGTCTCTTTGATGTACCCTTTAAAACTAAAGAGGATCCAAATGAGGGTCCGACACAAGATGAGAAATCGCTGGTCCACTAGAAAGACAAGAATATTTTCACAGTAGAAACAAAGATGAGAAAGAACTACAAAGAGACTGATGTCAAATAGATCAATGAGCACATGGGAAGTGTAGACCTTCATGACCAAAACCTCTCAAGGTACAGAGTCCTGATCAGGTCCAATAAGTGGTGGTGGCCCATCTCAAAAGCGCACTTGTAAATAGGGTGACTGTAGCAGGAGGTTGGAGTTTATCTTGTAACTGGTGAGTTGCCTGCTGGAACCCCCACTTTGTCTGTGTCGGTCGTTGTGGCCTTGATAAAGGGGACAATTCACACACCATGCCTGCCGGTGGTAGTCAGAGTACCCGGTGGTGCCAGGGTATGACTGCCTTACTTCTGTCAAACTGTGCCAGGGAAGCTGTGGCTACAATATAGTAGCTTACTTCTATCAGTGTGCGAATGGGTGAATAACTAAATGTGGTGAAAAGCACTTTCAGTTCATTTGGACTTGATAAAGAACTACACAAGTATAGGCCACTTACCTTTTAGATATTATTTTACAAATGTGTCATAGGAGGGATGACCGATTTGCTGACCTTCTCATGGGTTGTGGCTTATTATCTTATGCAAAGGTTTGGCACAAAGTCAGTAGGTCATGGAAATAGATCTCAAATGGACACTTCTCTTCAAGATATGACAAGATGTGACCAAGACATTTACTGGTCAGTCAATGCAAAAATCATTTCCAGAGATGTTGCTTTTGCATCGCCCATGCCTGGGAGAAATTCAAGGCTTTATTGCACATTGAGTGCTTCAAGAAAGATCATGGAAAGTAAAGAGGGGATGAAATAACCCAAAATTGAAGAATACCAAAGACACTAAACACTGGTCTTTGATTCCAGGCCTTGGGGTCCGGTATCCTGTAACTTTCAGGTGTGTCTCTGGTCCAACACACCTGAATTAAATGGATCACCTCCTCAGTATGCAGGCCAGTTCTCCAGAGTCCTGCTAATCACCTGATTCAGGTATATTGAAGCAGAGACGGATGGAAAAGATGCATGATCTCAGTCCTCAATCCCTGGAGTTGAAGACCCCTGGACTAAGTTTATTACTGTATGACAGTGTAACTGACATATGTTCATCATTTTCAGTAATATAAATGAAGGCCCCTACTATAGATGTTATCTTTATGATCTATGTTAATGAAATAACATAATATAACTGACTTAAGTTCAATATAATTATACATAAACACTCAAGCACTAAAATTTACCTTGGTTTGGAATATACAGATAGTCAAATTTGTACTTTACAGAACAAATGTTGCACTAAACTAATGCTGTGGCAAAATATATTCAAAGAAACAATGTTCAACTTTTATGATCTTTTCTATTTGGAAAAAGCACTTTTAGCTCATCTTAGTAAAAACACCATATTATCCCACCTATCACAATTGTGACAGATCATAAAACACACTTTTTTATATATTTTTCCACAATTTTTTTTTTATTATTTCCCCTTGATTAGTTCAAAGGCCTATAAATGACATCTGATTTTAATATTTCCATGTCTGGAAAAAATTGGGGATTAAATGGGTTAACTTAGTGAAGACTGTAAGGTATGCTAACTAAAACTTTCACCTTCTGTTCTGTGCAGGTGTGACTGGGGCCACAGCTCCTATTTTGTCTCAAAGCTTACACACCCCCATCACTTGAACCCTCAGGTGCTGTTTTCTGCATTTACCAGAACTCAGAACTGATTTACTGGCCCAGTTCTTTAAAATTAATTGACACATTTTCACAAAAAACGCTCAGAATGCAACGATTTGCCTTCCTCCATGCATTGTACCAATTTTAATGTGACAGACAGAGGTGATCAAGTTCAGATAAGACTTAGAATTAGTGATGTGGACAGATTTGGACATGCAAAGAGGGGAGTGCCAAGTCGCTAATGCTACAGTGTTCTAACCTGCCCCATGCTGAAGGCAGGAGGGTGAGTGGGAAGATGCATATGTATGTGTATGTGCATGCATTGACACATTTTTTAAGTATGTACAAAGTTTCCAAAGAGATAACCAAGTTAAAGAAGCCTGTGCCACAAGAGGGCAGTCTTACAACTGCAAGAGGGATTATTATGTCGGGGATGGGGGGTTAGTTCTTCATTAAACATATTTAGCCAGCTTTCTTCTTAGTCTCCAAATTAAGGCATACATATAATTTCATTTAATGTGAATCTAAACATGAAGGAATAAATATCTTCTGCAAAACAAAGTTCTGCTTGTCTGTGAACCACAAGTGTCACCAATGAAGTGCCAGTGTTTTGCATAGTGCGAGTGAATTGGGATCAAGGGTGTAAAATGCACTGCACAATACTAAATAAAGCTACAGTGATAATTTGTTTGCAGTTTTCTTTTTTGATGATATTCAATTAATTATTCAATTAAGTTTATCTGTATAGCACATTTCAGCAACAAGTCAGTTCACAGTGATTTACATCATAAAGACAGTACAGATTCTAGTTAAACACAGTGTTGCCATTGTGATAATCTACACAAGCATATTATGCAGAGTGCAACATAATATATGTTTTACATTCTTCTCTGTAACTGGCAAGCCCAGAACACAACATATCTGTCTAGGCTTCATCCTGACCTGTGAAAAATGGCTTCTGAATAACATTCTTCTTTGTATGATGCAGCTTATGTGTCACCACCTCTCTGAATCAGATATGATCTCCCCTTGTGGGTATGTGACTCTCAGTTGTGTGGTGTAACTGAGAATTATCCTTGTTGTAAGTGAACATTCATTCATTTTGAGTTTAAAGCCAAATGCATGACACACACTCCAAACATCTATGCTTTTATTGGGGTTGTGACATTAGGAGTATACTTTTACAAGGATCAACAAACAGCAAGAGTGTGTGCAGGCGTGCACAAGTGTGTGTACTTGCAGAGTCTTGCATTCACTTACACGCGTTAATGTATTTCCACTCAATGACGTGCGCTCCAGAGTAAAGAGAACAAAGAGATCACACAGATCAGACGCTGGGCAGGAGTGTTTAAGAGTGCACCTACCTCCCAGTGTCACAGCAATAGCCTTCATCTTACCTACAGAAACCACAACAGAGGAGAAGTGGGATGCCTCTCAGGAACATGACTGATGGCTCCCGCCCAAAGGGGAATTCCATACTAAGGCCAATGTCATGCTCAGGTGAAATAAATAACCCACCGTGATAACATTTAGTCTATTTTCTGCTTTACACCTATATTAAAGTTACCAAATGACACACAGGTCCTTGCAAAACGATGCACTCCTCTTTGAAATGTTCTACATTTTGTCATGTTCCAACCAGATATTTAAGTGTAATTTTATATGATTTTATGTAACAGATCAAGAAAAACTGGTGTACAATAAGAAAGTGAAGAAAAATAGTAGATAACTGTCACTGCTTTTTTCATAAATAAAAGTATGAAATGTGTGATACGCAAGTGTATTTAGCTTCCTTTTACACTGATGCACCTGAATAAGTGAAACATGTCACAGAGAACTGTTCAGTTATTCTCTTTAAATAAAAACAGTATGTGCCAAACATGTCTCCCTGGAAGGGCGATTAACCAGAGAAGCAGGCAAAAAGCCCTCTTTAGCTCTGGAGCATCTGGAACACACGCAAAATGGGTACATCCAGTTTTTGGCATTGGGCTTCACAACAGCAGCTCTGGGCTGATGTTCCACCATGTTGCGAGTTCCTGTCTGCATGACACGGGTGACATTAGATGCAGGAATTAGTGGCTTCATGAGCATGAGAAATTTCATAAGCATGGGTGAGTGTTACAGGGACTGCATCACTTACAAAACTACTGCAAGATCAGAAGATGGACCATATGCAGTTTTCAATTCATCCATCAGGAGACGGTAGTCCCATTTGGAGGAGTGAGGCTTTCCATGGAAAAAGGCCTCTGTTGCCCGATTTGGCTGAATTTCGGCTGGACTGTCCTTGTCTGTTTGGACCAGTAGTTAGATTCGGCACAACTCTCCAACTTGTGCATAAATTCCTTCCATTGTGTTGCATTGACATAAAGTTGAGAGCCCTTCTAGGATCACCATCATCCTCACAGTCAGATAAGGGTTTCTGAAACACAAAGCGAGTTTTATTTGATTTTGATCAGGTCTGGTGCTGTGCAGGGGTTTGCTTATATGGCTTATGGCTTCATTTAGGTTACTGGAAGGCATACATTGCACAGCGCTTTATGCCCCTGAGTTAAATGGAGCAGGTGTACAAAGCTATCCTTGTGAGAAGATGAAAATGGGTTAGAGTCAGAACAGTAATCTTTCATTTGTAGTGTAGGGGCTGGATAGATATGCACATTGTTGCTTGTATTCCCCCCATAAGCGTAATCTTGACATCTGGCATCAACAAATGAGTTTGCACAGCTGAGCAGGACTGTGGTGAATAGGTACGTTTTTTAACTTTTGTGCTAACACAGCATTTGTTAGAAGAGGGTTATCATGTTCACATTTTTCCACAATCCTGTCTTTTAGTAGTTTCCCTACTCAGTACCCTCAGGAAAAGTGTTAAGTATCACAAACGGGTTATAATAATTACATTCTAGCCTACGGTCTATAGTGGTGGCGGCGGTGGGTGAGAAACATCTTGAAGTTGCTTAGCTACAAGCTAACACACAGTCACTTATTATTATTAACATCTCATCTTTTTACTCAATGCTCACCACTCATCCTACAACAAGAGAAAGTTCCTTTGTAGTTGTCAATGTTAACCTTTCCTGCTTCCATCTCCTGATCATAGACAGGAAACCCAGGAGAGAAACATCTTCCACGGCCAAAGTTAATGTCCTCCTCTGGGTTAACTTAAGGTCACACAGACTTTTACTAACTACAACAAAAACAACTATTAACGGGCAGTGTTTTGTGCAGTTGCAGAGAAGGTGCCCCGTCCTAACCACAGTTTTCTTGGGTTCGAGGGCAGCAAAGGCTCTCATGTCTTCCCCTTTCTTTCTTTGCCCGTTTCCTGATTATTTTAAAATTCCCCGAAGACAATACTTAAAAGTTTTGTACTTAAAAGTCCATTGTAATGGAACATATGTGAATAATTTTGAGGTGTATTACCATGTATAAATTATAAGTTTTGCATTTAAAAGCCTCCAGAACCAATTAAGGAAGAAAATTATTTCTACAATAAATATACATTTAAAATGTCCCCTTGGGTGTTTCTAATTGTACATACTGTTAAAAAAATACATTACATCCACTGACATAGTTAAAAGTAAAACAAATAATAAAATAAGAGCATTTTTGCAGTATTTCCATCCAGCATTGGCAGGTGTAGCAATTGTATTTAAGAGTCCCAGGTCAAGACTCCTACTACTGTTCATCCATCCATTTACTCCTTCATTCATCCCATCCATCCTGCTAACCGCTCAGTAAGGGCATCCAGTGCAGAGCAAGCCTCTAATCTGCCGGCCCGGGCAGCTGCTTCCTTGTGGTCGACAGACAGCAGGGCTCTTATTATTATACACATATGCATGGGCTAACACACACATATGGAAATACTCACACATGCAAATACACACATACATACAGCATAACTCTCTAATGTGGTAGGCCAGCTGCCAGTGGCGTGCCTTCCCTTCACCAGTGTGACCCAAGCAGTGCGGCTGCAGCTTCTGGTGCTACTGGTGCACTCTGGGGGAATTTCCAGCTCAGAGCTGAAACACAGTGGTTGAACGTGAGATAAACATTTTGAGACAAAATTGAAGAAAATAACCAAAAAGATTGAGTGAAAGTGATATTTAATCATTGTCTACCCAGTTACAAATACAAACATGGTGTGACTTTTCTGTTCTGTTTGGGGCTTTTATGCAATCTACAAATAAAATTTCAACCATCTTCATCCTGAAACACCAAAATAAACTCTAATGTAAAGAGGCAATTAATATGTTTGTAAGAGACTCCATTTACTCCACATGTGATTCTGGCTTTTCTCTGTATCTTAACCAAGAATGTCAACAAGATTGCAAACTGCTTATGGATAAACATGTAGAATTATGCCACCAAATTGATCAACGCATTGATGGGAATATCCATGCAGTTTTAATGCTCCCACTCTTCTTTGCATTCTCATCCAATCTTCCAGACTGCACATCTGTTGGTGAGGTCAACAGTTTTTTTCCCATTGCAGAAACATGATGATGGATGTGCTGGCCACAGAGGGTTTCGCTGTGTTTTTTTCTCTAGCTTAGCCCCAGTCCTCTAGCTTAGCCCCAGTCCTGGTCTTCCTATCGTTTCATTCCTCTTTGATTAATCAGTTGCTTGCCTAATCACTATGGCGATTCTCAATCTTGGAAATGTTTAATTTCTTTACTCTTTTTAAGTCTTCTGATACATTACAAGTTATTTGCCTTACAACAGGTCTTTGATGTATTTTGGTGCTATCCCATTCAATAATTTATAAGCTAGCAAAACTATTTTAACGTCTATTATCTGAGCTATATGGTGCCAGCATAAGGACTTTTAAACAGGGATGAAGTACTGTATATTCTTACTTTTGGTGAGAATGCAAGCAGCAGCATTGTGGAGCAACTGTCTGACTGAAGGGATAATAGAATACTGATAGAAAGGAAGTGTTTACTATTTGAATCAGATCAGATACAATGACACACAGAATTTTCATAAGGAAAGTTGTGGGTAGGCTATCAAGAGGAGGTTATTTCATTTAAAATTCAGCAATTTTATCTACATTTGTTATGTATGGCCACAGCACTGACACTGGGTATGATAATGATGTGAAGATTTACAATGTTTTTTTGTTTTTCAATTTTTTTCTGTACAGAAGTTGGCAAATTCATTGCAGGCCTTGAGATGGAGTTGAGATGCTACAGACACAGAAGGATTTGTCAATCTGTCAACTGTGGCAAACGGAGCATGAGTATTGTTTACGTTTTTTGTTAATGATTTCCGCAAAGAATGTTTCCTTTGCATGTTTTAGTGTTGAATGACAGTTTTCCAGTTGATCTTTGTAGATTCCATAATGAACTTAGAGTTAAGTTTGACGGAATTTATTCCACTTATTACTAGAGTACAGTAGTACTTCTCCTTTAGTAATAAGTCCAGTCATACCATATAAAAGACAAATACACATACATAGTGTCCAGCTGCATCTGCTCATGGGAAGTGATGGTGAGATCAAAGCAGTCTTCTTGTCATCCGTCCTACACTAAACCCATAAAACACTCAACCACACTCCTACACACCATTCAGGATACTGTTAATCAGCACCAGCCTGAACTGCCAAGAGTTCAGACGGAATCAGTAACATTTGATTTTTTAGTGCTTTCCAGTGCTACTGAGTAGTAGTCATATTTCTGTTTTAATCCTTTTAATTGATTGTTTTTCCTTGCCATGTGCTTTTTATAAACATCAACTGATTCTCAGTTCAAAACAATGAGTAGATGTCAGTTTTGAATTATTTGAAAAACAATTCAAATAAGTAGTTGAAAGAATTCACAAGTCATTCTGAACCCTGCAAAGGATTATTGTGCCTTTTTCAAATAATGACTTACTTTATTACAAGATAAAATCTATCCATACCAATAAGAGAAATAAAGTTATTTCAGCTCACCGGCTTTGCTTCCGAGCATTTGAATGGGAAAATGCAAAAATTCAGCGATTTTGAAGACAAAATACAGTAATCAGAATTGGGTTACGCTAAATGAAAAATAGGTACTTTATAGTACAAACCACAGGGTGAAAATAGAAATATAAATTATTTTATCATTCCATATTATTTTTCCAAGATGACAGGTGAGGCAAAGCAATGTCTAGAGGATCATCAAGATATGCGTAAGCAAATGTGAGATTGTCATTGTCAGCATTGGGTTCAACCTTGGAAGGAGACAATTTTTCCCTGTCCATATCACATTGTTGAAGCATGAGCATTGACTTTAGATTAACCAATTAACAACAATAAGCTCGTTAAGAGACTAATATTATTAATATATATTCACATGTTCTGTTATTGTGGGGATATGTCAAGTTAGGTGGTCCATGAGTGTTTGTTAAATGGATTAAGGTTTGAGAAATATTGTGCTAGATGTTCTACGTTTCTTTGTATACTCATGAATGAGTCATAGAAGCACTCTTTCGGCAATTTTGCTAAGAAAGGTTTACCATTGTTCTCTTCTTTTGTGGAGAATAGCTCTCTAACTGTAGATCACTGGAGTACCAAACCCTTAGAAATGGCTGCAATACTTTCATGATGTTCATTACTTTGCTGCTCTGCTGGTCTAAAATTTATTTTGGGACATAAGATGTTGCATTTCAAGATATCTTCAGTTCTTTTAGAGAGGTTTCTTGATTTCACAAGTCTGAAAGTAAAGAGGCCTGGATGTGACTAGTAAAACTGAACCCAATACAAAGTGTTTCATCACATTGGATTTGTAAATCACCTGTCACAGTTTTTTGTTTTAACTTGGTGACGGGAATGTGAGACCCAAGTTATGGTAAGTCATTATGCCTGTCTGTACTGAGTCAATATTCTTTAGCCAGACACAAAGTGATGTCAGAGGTTAAATCAGTTCCTGTCATTTGCAATGGAAACAACCATATTTCTGCAGTCACAATCTTCATGTGAGGTTCCAGGGACTTGATACAAAGGAACCAGAGGGGAATTGACCGAGTAGAAAAAGCTTCAAAATGTAGGCTTATCATTGGGGTATTAAGCATTTACCATTAATCTGAGACAGGAGTCAGATGTATTAACTCAGTTGTATCCAGATGATTACAATTTGGAAGGGAATCACTTCGAAGTCTTTTCCCACATAACCTTACTTACTTGCTACCTGTGTCAGGCAAATGTTCTAAGACTTAACATTTGTCTTAGAACTTGTAAGAAGTATTTTATAGTGTTATAATACATTTTTATTGATATGAGAGTATTGTTAAATATAGTTTCTTTAATGTTTTAATTCTTGGCAATATAAAACACAGTTACTCAAGATTAACAGAATTAGGCATCATTTGGAAAATGAAAATGTTTGTTTTGTTAAAAAAAAGAAAAAATGCACTAATCTATGTAACAAGAGTGATATTTTGATTTTCAGTTTGGGGTAAACAAAATCACCCCAATTTAAATTTAGTACAAATAAAATCACATGTTTAGACTCAAGTAATGACTAAGTATTTTTCTCATATTTATTTTGCATTAAACGTTTATTGCATATCACTTAAGTATAGAACTGGCAATCTTTTATATACACTTGTTTCAGAAAGAAGAGTCAAGAAAGTCAGTTAGATTTCATTACAGTATAAATATAATATTATACCAAGCAACATAGCAAGATAGATATGAAGTGGGCATACGTTTTTATGCAGGAAGATTTATTGAGGAAATTAGAAGTCGAATCTCTGGGACCAAGCGTGGAAAACATGCTCAATATTTCCATTGAATCAGCAGTTACTCCACCTTTCACAAACCTGACATTTTACTCCCATCACTGTGGCCTGGCTTTATTCCCAGAGACCTACCAGCTCCTGCTGAACCCAAAAGTTTACATAAAACAAATAAAAAGACCCATAAACTTTATTTTTCTCTGGCCGCAGTTAAATCAAACCAAAATTATCTTGTTTTAGGTCAGTTAGACGTAACTGACCTAAACCATTTTGAACCTTTTTGCCTGTTGAACTGGGTGACTTGTGTCAAATGGTTTGGGTTTCCCTCCACAAGCTTCTCACAGTAGCTAATAAGAGTTCTGGCCCATTCATCCTGAAAGAACTGGTATAACTGAGTCAGGTTTGTTAGGATACAACAAATGAACAATTCTTCATTTTTTGATCAATGTCATTTCACCTCTCTTGAAAAAGAAAATATTTACTGTTGCAAATATGTTGCTTTTTTGCATTTAAACTTTGATATTTAAGAAGTTGTCAACACCTGTCAGCTTAATATTTTATTAAAGTCATACTTCAGAGCTAATCTTCACCCATTCACTCTTAATGTAGCAGGTTCAATGCTGTGTTTCTATAATTATCTAGTCTTAATAAGTTAATATCATGTGTAATTACCCATGCAGGGTGTTTTGAAAAGTAAAAATGTTAGTGTTCTATGAGAGACCAACATCACTCTAAAGAAAGTACCTGATTGTTGTAGACCGCCATCGAATGGTCTAATATACTACTTTAATTGCAGACAGAAAGAATAACAAAGAGAGTGTATGACCCCTGTAATGGGTATAACCTCTCCAGTAATTTATTTAACATGGTTAAAGAGGGTCACCATTAGTCGAAAGAAAACATTTGGAGCCTCAGAGTGTCAGATTTTTGTGAGCATTTATCTTGATAACTAACTGAATTATGAATTAATAATTCCATATGAAAAAAATATATATATAAACACTTAAACTAAAATTTTATTTAAAGAACACATTGATTCTAGGAGGTTTTAGATTAAATAGAATACTATTAGAACAGAAGTGCAAATCTATGAATAAAAAATACTCATCTCACAAATAATGGAAGTTTATATTATATAGATTTTTTAATGCATGAAATGATCCATTAATTCCGTCCCAAAACTATTAAGGATCACAACCAAAGCTCCAAAGTAAAACATGCTCATTTTCGGTGAGCACGAAAAATTACCAGCACCAAAGTCAGATTAGTCATATAACTTCTCTAATTCATCCCAAAAACAGAACTAAAATTGACAGAGGAATATATCTAAAACTAAAAAAATTACTAATTTACAGTTCCGCAATAGAATGCTATTTTCTTTCTAAATTACTTTCCCATCGAATGTTTTTTTTTTAGATTTCCCAAATATTTTGTAACCAACCCAAACCACTTTCGCATCAACCAAACTCAACCAGTAACATTTTTCAGCTTATAGAAACATAATTGGTGTAAACCCTTGCATGGTTCCATATGTGTATGGTCAGGTTGACCATACACATGTGCGGCATGTGCTCTATGAGTGTGTGTGTATGTTTTTGTGGTCATGGAGTTTGCATATATATACCCACAGGAAACACTCATGAAAGTAATGTCTGTGTCTGTTGTACCTGCTGTGTTGTTTCAATTACATTTTATAAGAAAGACTCACCAAGGTGAGTGAGTAAGAGTGGTGTAAGGCTGCTCGTGTTTCTCTGACTCTGTTGATGCTGTGGGTGAGCAGGGAGGGGCAGAAGACCCTGATGTGGTTGTCTCTGTAATACTCCAACACATGGCAGTGAGGGCATGAGGCTACATCACCAAAAATGTCTGGGAACCTTGTGTTTGTGTGAGCGTACAGTGTGACTTTTAATGGACTGACATGGCCAAACTGATCATTATGTGTCTCTGTGTCATTGCGATACCCTGGGAATATTTGTTCCAGATAGACAGAACAGCTGCCCTGCTAACCTCCAATGGTACACCACAATCACTATCAGTCTTACTGAAAATAAGCATGTTTCTCTTTCAATATATGCATATTGATTCAAACTGTTATTTTACTTTTACATTAGTCATGTCATGGCTTGGTAAAAACACTACGTTATTTACTTTGTACAGAGGGTCTGAGCTCTCGGCTATTGAAAAATGATTGATTCCTGGACTCATGGACTCTGTTGAGGTTCTAAATTTTACCCAGTTGTTAACATTTGTCCATGACGTGTGTAAGTTCAATGCTTACTAGAAATTGCCTGCGCTGTAAACAACCATCCTGCCCTGCGAAGAGAGAAGTGCAGACCCAAACGAGGCAGCTCTTCAGTATTTGGAAGTGCAGCCTACATGGACTGGCTTCATTCACTTCCTCCGCTACCACTGATAAAACTACAGACATACTACAATTCTAAAACAGTGCAGAAAGTCAATGTCATCATTCATAACTTCCAGTTCTGTTCGTTGATTGACCCAGTCAGAAGTTGTCTCTTCTTTCTCTTTGCTCAGTCAGTTACAATTTGTTGTGCATGCTAATCTATAACGAGAGTGTACACCAGACTTTCAATGAACAGTTTGATAAGATAGGGTATGTCTTCAGTTCATGTTTACATCAGAAAATATGCTAAAAATTATTAAAAGTATCAGGTTTACATGGGAATGCTAAAAGAGGGCTTTAACAACAACTCCATATTTTTTGCAACAGAGGTCTTAGTTGGTAGAAGTCATTTACTATCACAAAAATAACTTTGTTAAGAGCCATAGCATCACATATCTGATTCACAACACATAGCTCTGTAAATTGTGGCTATGACACATGTTGAGGTTCTCCACACTGTCCTCTGGCGGTTCCCCGAGTGGTTCCCCGAGTGGTTCATTGAGCGGTTCTGTGGTGTTCGCTCTTGGAGCAGCTGCACACAGTCGTGGCTGGCCCAATGCTGGCTTTGACTGTTCTGCTTCCAGAAGTCAACAACCAGCCCAGGCAAATGGAGTTCAGCTTTTCCAGAGATCTCGGACTCACGGGGATAAAACATCACTGCTAACAGGCGGCCCCAGCAGGCAGGCAGTGGTCACCCCAGCTGGAGAGGGGAACACCCTCTCTGTGGTTTCCCTCTCATGACAAATATTAAAGACCTGGCCTTACATTTTGGCAGCCTCTGCTTCCCTTTATTTGCATGCCATTCTGTGCTGTAAATACATAAAAAGGAATACAATATATTAATTAATACCGGATTTATTTTAACTTATTTTGTTTCTCACTAACCAAACATTTTGAACTCCAAAGATTAATAAATCATAAATCAGACTTTCCATTGTTTTTCAAAGCAAATAAGTAATTTTGAAATGTTCTTTTTTAATACATCATACATTTGTATAGCGCTTTATCAAGTTCAAGAACTCCAAAGCGCTTTACATTACAATCAGTCATTCTTCCATGCATTCATGTATTCACACATTCACACGCTAATGGTGGTAAGCTACATAGTAGCCACAGCTCTACTGGAGATTGACAGAAGAGAAGCTGCCCCAATGGCTAAATTACAGAGACAGACAGAGAGCCAAATTTAAAGCCAGACAGTGAGATAAAGAAGGCTATGCATCTTTTTAAATAGTATATGTATTGTTAAGATCTGGTTCCATACGTGCTTCAAGTAGGGAGTTTTAGTCTAAGTGGAAGAGCCTAACATATGGAGGCTGTCAGTCAACCATCCAGGTTTCAAATTCTGTTCTTGAAACCTTTGCTGCATGTCTTTTATCCATACTTCTGGCTTTGCTTTTCATGTCTTAGGATGTTTTCACACCTAATAGCCTGGTAAACTCTGTTAGATTGTGGTCTAAATAGCAACTTTTGTTACATTTTCAGCTGGTGCGGTTTGCTTTCACATTGCACTGTGTCAAACAATAAAAAGCATTTGAAAAACCTGTCCCTCCCACCTTGCCAGCGGTGGTGCTGTACTAACACATACTGAGGGAAATAACATAAAATTCTTCCTTCACAAAATGTAAACAAAAATGAATTAGCATCAAATTTTAGCAATTGTAGGATTATTCTCAAAGTATAAAAAATAATCCTGAACCGAGACCTAAGTTTTTAGGTGGGTCATTAGAGTTTTTTTGGTTCACATCAGAGTTTGACTGAATTCACAACTCCCCAAACAAACCGTACTTTCTAGGTAAATTAAATTAACTTTGATTAAAGTGGGCTAAAAGGCGCTGGAGTGAATGCATCCCTAGTGTTAATAAATGCGTCTGGCAGTACATTTTTTTTTTTTTTAAAGAAGGTTCTTTTCTGTGTCATCCCTCTGCTTCTTGCAAAATCAAATTTACTGCACACCTAGGTCTGTCTTACAGGACAGGAAATGTAAATTTTCTATTAAAGCACAACAGTTTTTTCACTGACAGTAATGGCTTGAATTTAGCTGAGCATCCCATAACATCCTACCAACTGCTGTCAAGATTCATTGCTACCTTTCAACAGTTTGTCAGAAAGCAGCATTCAGAACTTAAAAATTGTAACTATTTTCCTGCACGAACAGATATGGATTCGAGGCATTTATGTGTGACAGTCCTCCATTTCTTTTCTTTCCTTATAAAAGCATATTAAATATACAACTAGGTCAAAGTGCACAGAGGCGCCAAAGTGAATAAATAATTGTTAAATTTTCAGGGTGATGGAAACATAAAGAAATGGGTGTCAAGAGGGTCTCACTCTGTCACTTTCAGTTTCTTCACTTTGCTAACAGCCTCCTGGATATAATAACAACTCGTTTAAACAAGCTCAGTTTGAAAAAGGACAGAGAAACAGAAACTAAGAGGTGAGAACAGAAGGTGAGGAGAGTTCAGCAGAGGGTTGCATTAGTGTGAGAACATTTTTTAGCCTGAGTTTGGAGCTGGTGGAAGGAAAGCATTATAGAGCCTGAAAGTCAAGCTCATTTCTCCTTATTGGGCAGAGGGAACATCTGGAAAGCAGGTGTTAAGGCCAGCTGTGGTGGATCCTTCTACAGCATGTGGATTTACTCCCTCTACAGGTCATGAAGACAAACTACACTTTTATACAAAGGGACTAGAGAGAACCTGTTCAGACAAGGACAGACACTGATAAAAAGTGATTAATCTGCTTTACATGAATAACTTTACCTTTTGTAATAAATTACAGAGGTGTTATTTAATGTGGTTTGTTTCCTTCAGAAGAAAAGGAAAAAGATTTTCAAACTTGTGCTTTCAGTTCTCACTCAGCCCAGAACCTTTGGAGAAAAGTGTCACTGGAGAAATGTAAGTTGTTCATGAAATATAAACATGTCTGCTATATCTTGGGTACTTCTGACTTATCACACTCCAGCTTCACCTTATTTTAATCAAATGGTATTGATTTGACAAATAATTATGTCATTCTGTTCTTTGTCTTATCATAACTAATGTCATAACTAATGTTTTTTTGTTGTTGTTTGTTTGTTTTTTGTTTTTTTTTTCAAAATGTAGGTTGCAATTTCCCTCCTACCTCCTGTCATTTTTTCTTTTTCCAGTCTTTTTGTTTCTATTTTAATTCCATTTGTTTCTGAAATACTTGAATTTGTGACTGTATTATTCTTCTCAGTTTGGCCGTGAGGAAATACAAAGATTAATTCTCAAAGAGATGATTGTAATTGACTGATTCTGGGGATTCTAAATGTAAATTTTTGGGAACTCCTTTCTATATCTTGAAGACAAATTTTGTCCTAAAACTCTTTCTCCTAAGAGCAGTTCATTTTTAAATAGAAAGTTAATTGAATTTTAAACAATGACGTTTTCATTTGATGTTCATCAGACTGAAAACAATTTTGGAAAGCTTCATGACCTCTTATAGACAAAAGTATTGCTGAATAAAATACATTGCACTTTATTCTAATACAACAATTTGCAGTAAGTTAAGTCTTGACAAAATTCTTCAATTTTGTTAAAGGTCTTTAGCTTTTTCTTTTTTATGAGTCTCCTCTTGGGGCGTTTGCAGGAGTCATCTTGGCCTGTTGACCTTAAATAATTATAAGGTATATCAAATATCAAAACAGCTAACAAATTTGGAAGACTCATTTGTAGTCATATTACCTGTTCAAATAGCTCACAATGTAAAACGTTCTGATTATGCATTAATAGAATAGTAAGTTTACGAATACAAAAAGATCTCATGCAATCATAGGTTACAAGCTTGAACTGCTCCACTTTATCTCACAGTGATAATCTTTACAAATATAAAAATGCATGGTGTTTAAATAGCAAGAGGGTATAATAATTCCAAAGGTTTTGTGTCTTGCTATTATAAAATTTTGACTAAAGAAACAATAAAATCAGAAAGACTTTCTGTATATTTTTCCATTGCCTGTAGGTTTGTGCATGAGTTTGTCTTCAATGAAAAGCTCGTTGCACATTCCGGGCCTCCAAAACCCTGAATAATAAGCTTCACTTTGCTATGCCCTAAAGATGAACTTAAGAATCAGCGTTATTTAACTTCTTGTCTTTTGACATAGCTGCCAGTCAGCATCAGCAGCTGACTGAAACCAGAGCTGCTGCCCAAAGAGGATCTTCTCTCCCCCTGTTTCTTTTTCACTCATCCTCTAGCTTCTTTAAGTGTCTGTCTTGTACCATTTCGTTTTTTCTCTTCAGATCTCTTTTGGCTGGCATACTCAGGTCAATCTGCTTCACATGACTTTGTAAATGGAGACCTACATGTTCAGAAGTTAGGAACTAAATTTGAAGAGAAAATCTACCAGCAGTTTGCAAGAGCTGACTCTTACAAAACACTTTGAATCTCCACTAAAAGTGTTAGAGGAAAAATGTGGGCTTTGCTTTTTCAGTCATTTTATGTCCAATTATATTTGTTTTGACAGGTATTTTATTTATTTATTTATTTGTACCCCTAAAATTACAACAATATTCAATGTATTTTATACTTGTAACATCTGAAATTATGGGAAAGGACAATTAACTTTTCTTTTTTTTTTGTTTTGCAAAGCCCTGTACATTGTAGCATAACAGTTCAACATGTTCTATACTGAGATCATTTCAAGCAGACATTTGTCTGAACTCAGTACATTAAGCTTGGTTTCCTGTTTTTAGATAGTTAATTTTTCTCCAGCCTCAATCTGATGTCATGCTCCCCTCCTGTCTCTTCTGGAAGACAGCAGGAGGTGAGAGTTTGCTGTTGCTAAGTTATAAAAGGTGAGAGGTTAAGGAAGGCCTCTCCCTCTGACTGTGTTTTCTTAAAGGGCCTGTGAAAGTACTGTTCACTCCAACATGTTTGCCTTAGCAAGGAACGGATCATTAGTTTCTTGGACCCTAATTTCTTTATCTCATCTCTTGTCAGACATTCTTCATCTTTTATTGCTTTTTTAGAAAAAAAAAAATCTAAGCTTTAGTTTGAGAAAATGTATTCAGCAGAAAAAAAAGTTTTAATTATTTTTTTAAATCACAAAAAAAAAAAAATTTCCATGTTGGGAAATAGTTGTTTTTACAAAAATAACAGTGACATGTTTAATGGTATCCCAGCTGTTGATTATTTATACAACCTTCCCTCAGGATAACAGTTTGTCTTCTATGATATTTCATAGACTTGGATCACAAAAAGAGGGATCTTTGACTATTCCTTTTTACACATATCTTCTGGAAAAATGTATAGCGGGCAGTAGAGGTGGGCAAATATTGTTCTTTATTGTTATATTGTTATTTTTATTTAAAACATATTGTAATAAAATTTATGATTTATTGTGAGAACTCTAAATTGCAATGGATTTTTGTTATTTCAAAAAAATGACAGTGTTGCTGGGGTTGTTTATTCAGTTTTATGATTTCTTTTACATCACTGGTTCCAATTTGAATATCAACAATTATCGCTTTATTTGAAGTTATGATTTAAATGCAGTTACTGTGAGCTGTTTGGTGATGATGAGATCACTTTTTTATGTAACTGATGTCCTGAAGTAACCTATTTCACAATGGGTGCGTTTTTTTATTTTTTTTTTATTTATTAATTTTTTTTCTGTGTGTGTGCCTGCAGTAAAATACAGTTACAGCCGTAAAACCTATTGCCAAAAAAGTACTACAAGGACATTTTGAACCCTTTTTATTGTCACTTTTATTATCATTGAAATAAATACCACAAAATATTGTGACAAAAGTTGTAAGTGAGATTGCCTCTCCCTAGTGGCCAGTGGCTAAACAGAATGGGCTTCTATGTCACATCATATTTCTATACCAGGGAAGTGGAGAATCAATTATTTTGTATTAAACACTCCTAGAAATTTTAATAAACTTGAAAAATTATATCAAGAATAGGCATCACTTACTGTACATTTATTTAAAAAAATTGTTTTAGGGATAAAATTAATTCAGCTATCTTATCTTTTCCAATGTAATTATTTGCTCCTATTAAAGGGTTTATGTTTCAAAAACATTCTTTTTGAGACTATATTAAAGATTAAATATTTAACTTTTTAGACAGTCTTATCATAGGTTGACCTGATATTCTTAATCTTACACGACAAACCAGTCAAACACCTACACGACTCAATCGGGTGACCTTTGCATTCACTGGAGATCATTTAACCAGAAAGGGTCATGGGAAGCTGTAGCTTATGGCTTGCCTGGAAAGGAACTCCACTCTCAGGTTCTCTTGGAGATCGTTTGTTAAAAAAAAAAAAAAAAAGGCCAACCACCAACACCACAGTAAAGATATGACTTCAATGTACATTACAAGCCAAGGACATGGTGAGCACATCATGACCAAAGATCCAAACAAAAGAGTGAGAAATGAGAGTGAGAAATGCTCTGGGTTTGGACTCAGACAGGGTGTGCAGATGGGTGTGTTTGTGTATATTTGACAAAAAGGGGGAAAAACGGATTGGAAGGGATTCAGCTACAGAGTACATGCTTGCCTTGTAGTGGGTTGAATTGGTTTGATTACACTGGGAGATAGCAATCAGCTCTATTCCACTCATTGTTTTATTGTGTATGACATTCAGTGAGCATCCAGATGGAGACATTCTGGCACAGATTCTCACTGATTTATCAACAAAGTTTTAAACAGGTCACCAGTCACAAGATAAGGTCAAGTATCTACAAGGCATCCTATATTTGAGAATTAGCATGCTGGAATCCATTTCCTTGATTCATTCATATGTAATTGTTTTTATTGGTTTATATGTCAGTTGTCTGACTTTTTGCATTTGACAGAAAAGTGAGATTCATCTCACTTTTGGTGGCAAGTGGTTATCTTTGCAAATAAACACATTTGGGAGTGCTCTGTCACTGTTTAGAGTGGTAGAAGAGTGCATGTATGTGTCTGGGAGCGATTGTGGCAAGGAGGAACAGCTCATATACACTCGTGCACAAATGTTTGACTTGGTGCCATGGAAACCGGGCGAAGTTTGGTCCTGATAGTTAGTCTCCCTCTTTAATTGTGGGGAAATGGGTTTCAGATGTTACTGCACGTCTAATCACTTTGGGTACCGCTCTGCCCCGTCATGTCCTCCCAAACCACTTCAAGGAAGAGTGGGGCCGATGTGGGATGATAGCAGACCAG
Organism: Alfaro cultratus; assembly: GCA_903066825.1. Taxonomy (NCBI): domain Eukaryota; kingdom Metazoa; phylum Chordata; class Actinopteri; order Cyprinodontiformes; family Poeciliidae; genus Alfaro; species Alfaro cultratus. The sequence continues at coordinate 77,369 of CAEFZX010031821.1, forward strand.
TGAGGAAGGCCCATTTTGGGGCTTAAAAAATGCTCCTCTGGGTGCCCTTGCAAAAACAAAATCCACATTAGCAGCAGCCGTGTGATGTGTCCATGTTAGGATGTGTTTTTGCCCACAGTAAGAAATGTGATGGTGCCGCACAAGAGCATGGGATAAACACAACTGGAGTGGAAAATATTCAGTGAGTGTTCCTCTCTATATATTTTGATCTTGGTAATACAAAGCTTAATAGGAGGGGCTTTTATGTATCTTTTGCCACAGGTATGAATTTCTGATTCTATTTGTTAAACCTTTTTGTAATTATTGTGTGTTATGATCATACTCCTTGTTGTTTTTCAATTAGGATTTTAGGTTGAAAACTAATACAAAGTAGCACATCTTGCAGTGCAAAGAAAAGCATAAATTTAATAAATGAAAATCTGACAAGCATACCATGCATTTGTATACACCCCGTTTTACTCTAATACCTTTAAAAAAATCTCGCAATAAATTTCCCCCTGAAGTTGCAAAATGTTTAAGTGGGCTACATCTGTTTAATCTAATCTACACCTGATTGTTCTGTGAAGGTTTCATAGGGTTATTATAGAATTGTATTGCATAAACAGCATCATGGAGAACAGGGGGAAAAAAACAGTTCAGGGTGGAGAGGTCAGGGTTGGGTCAGGATACCTAGTAGTTGTGCACTTTACAAAAGCTGCCCTTTACAGAAGAGGTACAAGAAGTTAGTCACTGTTTAAAAAATCCCACCAGAAGTGATGTTTGCAGTCAGACACATGCAAGCAGTGTACACTGCAAACATGTGGAAGGAGGTGATCTAGTCACATAAGACTCAAATCAAACTTTATTTATACATGTCCATGTGGTCAATTTTATGTTTGGTTGCTGACTGTTACAGTCCCTCAAACACCATTCCCCACAGTAAAACCTGGTGCAGAAAAAAATCTGAATAAAGGGAAATTCTGGGAGAATTTCTTTAGAGGATGCAAAGAACTTCCAGCAAGAAATAATTCTTAAACATACAGTCAGAACTTCAAGAATGGCTTAGACCATGATGTGCTAGAAAATCCAAAATCTAAAAATACCATAAACACACTTAAAAATGGGTCATCATAGAAGTTCTTCATCCAGTATGACTGAGCCTGAGCTATGTTGCAAAAACAAATAGATGAAGATAGCTTTAGAGAAATGTTTAGGAACTATATCAACTTGGGAAGTATGGATGCTGTTTTTCTGCATCAAAAGGAGTGGCTTAAGGTGGACCTGAAGACTTTGGAATATCCTCTCAGTACTTCTTTTAAAGGTTTTCTGGGAGAACTCCCTGGGACAAAAGCAGAACTCACTGGAAGGATTATATATTCCTTCTGGTCAGGGAACAACTTGGGTTTCTACAGAATGAGCTGATGAGAGATTCTGAGTAGAAAGATGTCTTGATTTCCACCTTGGACCTGTGACCTTCATAACTTGTCCTTGTGGGACAATTTAACAACATTGTGAAGTAGCGCAAACATATGCATAGTAGTAACTTTTAGTAGTAACTGACATGTATTGACAAAAACAAAAAATGCAAACAGAGGACACTAGGAAATTACAGTAATTACAGAAAGATGCAGCCAGAATGGAATATTTATAAGTTATGTAAACATATCATTAATATGGGTCGCAGAGGGCAAAAGTATGAACTATGTTGTTCCCTGACTTAAATGGGGTTTTTTTCCCCCCACATTCATAAGCTTACAGCTAGTCTATAATGTGCATGTATGATTTCTGTGCTAATGTGACAGTGGGAATAAAAAAATGAGTTGGGAGGGATGGGAAGTCAGATAGCCACTGGTTTGAAGGTTTTGCCAGTTGGCCAGAAACCACCGCACAACACAGCCCGCCCTGATCTCTGGCTAGATGTGGAAAGCTAGTAGGGGCATGCCATAAAAGGCTTGCCACTGTAATTGAAGTGAAAAGTAGCTTTACAAAGTATTGTATCTGGGGGGCTGAAGATAAAATACCTGCAACTATATTCATATTTGTCTTACAAATTTATGAAAACTACTCATTTATTTCATTCCACTTCAAAATCGTATGTTACTTTGTGTTATGCTATCCTCTATTTCAACAAGATACATTTATATGTAGTCTCAGACTAAATGAATACTTTTGCACTGAGCTGTACATCTAAAACTAAGCTTGACCACAATTCTTGATTTAAAACTTCAATCTAAATCCAACTACCAAAATCTTTCCTCCACATATTTCCAGCACCTGTTGAGAAGATGGCCGACCACTGTGGGTGTAACAAACCAACATTCCAGCGATGGACATATTTGGTTGCTCTGGTTTGTTTTCCTTGGATGACTCCTTACCCCTGGGTAAAGACCGGTAATTCACATGGGAGAATGCAAGAGTTAATATCACATTTTTGAGTTTCATGAGCAAAAGGGAAAAAATGTGGAGACACAGAGAAATAAAAGTATTAGAAACATGATACTCTCTGTTAAGCAATCAGACTTGTTAGGAAAGAATAGAAGATACTCAAGAGTTTGAACCAAGATCAATTAACCTGGCATTTTTTTGGAAAATAGTGACTGCTCTTGTCCTGCTGCCTCTATTCTGTTTTACTCATTTCCATTTGCAGTTGATTTCTTGCTGGCCTGTTGTCTTTCCTTTCTCATATGAAAGGAATAGACCTCTTACTGTCCTTCATGTGATACAAGAGTTCATGTATTTAGGTGTCTTTGTTTTTGGGTCAGGTTGTGTTCTGATGCTAATTTTTAATCATGAGATTAAAAATTAGGATTAGATCTTTGATCCAAGTTCCTTAAATAAACTTCCTACAAAGGACATCTGGGGTCAACCTTAGATATAAACTGAAGGATTATGTCATCCAGGAAAGTGGAGTTCTACTGCAACTATGACCGCCATGACTGAATCTTTGATAACCAGAAATGAACTTGATCATCATAAACTGCTTAACTACATTTGAATCCAGTTCATTTGTTTACTCAAACAGTCATTTATGCCTTAGGATGTATTATTTTGTGAGTTAGTTCCTTAAGATACTGCATTTACTTTTTGATTCTGAAGAAGCTTGTTTACAAATCAAAATAAACTTAAAAGAAGATGTGTAATTACCCATATCTACGTTCCACTGAAAATTAGCTACTTTAATTTACGACTTTATAAATATCGGCCCCAGAGAAGTATAATTGATTAAAAATATTCTTGTTTTATTTTCTGTGTTAAAGGATTTCTCCCACATTCATAAGCACACATGTTTACGGCCTGTCTACCATATGCATTTATGATTTTTGTGCTAATCTGACAGTGGGAATGAGAAAAAGGAGGTGGGAGGGATGGGAAGTCAGATAGCCACTATTTAGAAGTTTCAGCCAGCTGGCCAGGAACCACAGCACTGAGGAGCTCACCCTGATCTCTGGCTCAGTGAAAGTACAACAGCCAGAGGCAACCAGAGAGGGAATAAAAAGTGTATGATTGAACTTTAGGGGAGGTTGTCATGATTTGGATGTTGCAGTCCAAACAGATTTTGACTGTATTTTGCATGTTCTTGTTATATGGAGCTGATAAACTTTAAGTGAAGTAGATATTATCTTATACCCCGCTTCATCAAAATCTCTTCAATTTAAAAAGCATACAATGACATGGTTATTACTGCTGCATTTACATACTCTGTGATTTGCCTTAACTCTACACACACATTCACAGAAAACCCTTACAAACTGTCAGGCCTCTTCCCTTTGGGCATGAAAAGCCCACAGACAAAAACATAAAACATCTGTTACCCATATTTTGTGATTCTCCAAGAGGCACAATCCAAGCTTTCTCCAAGAGCGCCATCATCATTTCCCTCTCAGTCTCTGTCCAAGTGTTGTGTCTTTTTGTTCTTCTCTTGATCTCCTTCAGTAGCTCCCATTGAGCATCAAAGCCTCGACACAATGCTCCTATGGAGCAGGAATCTCCCTACTGTGTAAACATTGCTCGAGTCCCTTCCAGCTGAGAACCTGATTGAATTTGAACCTGCGTGTGAACTTTACTTTCATAGTGTATCATTTGGCCCAGATGCCTGCGTGGGAAAAAAAAATGTATCTTGTTTAGTGTTTGCCTTAATGGGTAAAAAGGAGACAAATCCAAAGTTTTGAAAGATAAAATTACTGTGGAATTTCAGGTTGTTACAGTGAATATTTGCCTGGATCACATTAGATCAAATGTACTTCCATCTGTTAATGATTTCAATTTTAAACTACACTTTCTGGGTGTTCAGTCTGCTCCTACAGGAAGGAGGGAAGCGCTACAAGAAAATTCTTGCATGAAACAACAAAGAGCAGGAGAAAAGAAGGGGCTCATTGCAAAAGAACAAAGAGGGGTTGGTAGGACTAGACGGTATGTCATCAAAGGCTGGAGTTGATGACAAGTACAGAGAGTGTGTGTTTGTGTGTGTGCTGTCAGGGGGTGTGGTTGTTGCCTGTTGTGGTTTTATCTAAATAGGGACTTTTATGAATTGAGGTTTTTGTCGGGTAAGGATGGGACATTGTGGATTTACTGTTAGTGTGTCTTTACAGGAACACCTAATTGCAAGGACACACACTCAAACACACACACACACACACACACACACACACCTACACACACACACACACACACACACACACACAGTCACATTTACGCACAGTTTCAAATTCTGATAAAATGACACTTTTGGTAACAGACGGACAAGGGTACAGCCTGGTGGAAGTATACGGTATTGCTACTAGATTACTTGTTTGCTGCATACATAATATAACCTATGAACCACCTAAATTATTTATATTTGGAGGATTACATTGAGATCCGAATAATAAAATAAATCTAGAGAAAACGTGAGCAATTTTTGTTAGGATGAATTGAATTCTTATTTACATGAATATTAAAATAGAAATAAAAAATAGTTACAATCAATATTAAGATTATAAAAACTCACATTAAATGATTAACATCAAATATTTCTAATCTGGGATCCTGAATTAAAACAGATTCTATTAAATAGAGCTTGCACAGATTGACATCCTTCAAGTATCTTTGAAACAGCACAGTCAGGTGAGCTGTTTGGTTGCTGACTTGCAGTCGCAAGTCTTTTGACTGTTTTTGAAACACACAAACTGTTTTATCAGTTGTCAACTCATAAAAAACCCAAATATTTTTATAATTACATTTTACTAGTACAGCTGATGCTTCTTGGCTTAAATGATGCAACGATCCACAATCTAAATCCGATTAGTTTCACTAAGAAAGTTGATCTCAGGCAGCTGACTTTTTAATGATATTTCAAAATAGCTATAGCTGGCTGAAATGTTTTGTGATAAATCCAGAGGTTAGACTATCATACATATATTTAATCATATTTTATAATCTGTCTAATACAGATTTCCAAGATGTACACAAGACGAAAGGATGTGATTGTGTTTGAAACTGTGGAGTCCCTCTTGGGAGTGTGCATTAGATAATCAAATACTAAGAGCTAGATTACAAGCCTATTGGTAACTAAATGTTGTCAGGGACTCACAATAGCAATCATTCCAAATTACAATCACAGGTATTGGATCTATCCCTCATCTGAATGAATTCAAGAACTTCATCTGAGACTATTAGCCTCAGCTCACATTTTTAATGTTGAAGTAAATGACAGTAAATTTAGAAAAAAAACAAAGAGAATTGCTTTTTTGATAGTGTTACAAGAGAAGCCTGTTTCTCCCCAAAATAGTTTGACAAAATAGTAGGTATACAAAGTTGCATCTTAATGAGCTACAAGACTCCAGTCCAAAGTAAAGCTGTTTGTCCATATAGTATAGCAACATGTTTGATTCAACTCCTGCATATCTGCACAAACTGATACCATCCGTCCAGAATGGTGATGAAAATGTGATGATTGAGTTTGGTTTGCAACCACAGGGCCTTGAGCTTTATGCTTCAATGTGTCAACCATGAACTTTATGTGCCAAACTATTCCTGAACCAAATGTGAGGCCATCTGTCTGAGAGCTAAAACTAGGTCATAAAAATGGACAATGAATCCAAAACAGAAGAATTTACAACAGCTCTGCTGAAAAAGGAAACAAAGTCACAGCATTTCAATGACCCAGCAAAAGTCTAAGCCCCAATCTAAAGGGCATTTCACTTTTTCTTCTGTTTTACAAATGACAGAAAATACACGTCGAAAACCTCCTTACAGTTGACAACAACATGCAAACAGAACATCCAGTCCAATAAATGTTTCCCAGTAATATGCTAACATACAGTATAAAGAAAGATTTGTAGATAGTAGAAGGAAGAAGCACGGACCACATTCTCTTTCTCGGAGTTGGCTTGTCTATTTGTCATTGCTTTAACATGGGTATTTGGATAGTGCCATTGCTCTTTAGGATTGCCTTGTAGAAGCATATGTAGTCATATAAAAATCCCTTAATTTGATGAACTACTTACATCTGATCAAATGCATGAAATCCTGGAGGCTTTTAACAACCTGCAAAGGCATTTATTAAAGGAATAAGAAGAAGGTAATGAAATATTCAATAATTTATCCAAGCATCCCACTTTGACATATACACAAACTAGTAATGTTTCAAAAGGAAGCATTTTTACGAACGAAAAAAAAGCTTCTTAGAATGTTCTAGCTGACCTGTTGTCATATCTAACACCTACAGTTACTTCTTGTTTAAATTTGCCTGAAAGAACATAAGCCTTCCTGAATGAGATGAAATGTGTTTTAATGCAGATATTGCTGAATTTATAGAGAAGTTCAGATTACTCCATATTTCTCAATGACAGCTGTATGAGCTCGCACATTCACATGGTATAAACAATTCTGCTTTGTTTTGGATGGTAAAATATGTGAATATCTGGAGTGTGTAAAAATGTACGAGTGTGTGTGCACTATTATCAGCACCTCTGCAGCCTTGCAGCTGCAGACAGGAGGAGGAGAGGAAGCCCTTTTTACAAGTCTGCAGCATTCACAGTGACCCACCTGTTCGCCTGTGTGTGAGCCTTCATGTGTGTGCATCTGACTCTTGTTTGTAAGTTCCTACCTGTCTGCTATCTCCAGATTGTGTTTCGTCTCCACCTGCCGTGTCAGTGGCTCTAATCCCTCCCACCAGGTCTGACAGACATGTCTTCGATAAGAAACGAAACCTGATCCCAACACACACAACCAGACCCATGCATTGAGGGGAAATTCCTCGTTATACTCTGAAAAAAGTTGTCAGGCACAGAAACCTGTGGGAAGATACTTCATTCCTTCTTTCTGTCTTATTTAATTCATGCTTCAGTTTCTGTACTATATTTATGAGCAGCCTTTAGAGCAATTGTGTAAAATTTAAATCAAGACATTGTGAGAAGCATCTAAAATTTTAGCTGAGGTTAAAAAGGACAATGAGTTGTTTTGGCACAAGAAAACCATTGAAGCTTCACAATATGTCAATGTCCATTTTGCTTCTGTGGCTATGTTTTAGTGGACAATATTCTAAGTTCTTTATTATACCTTTCTCTACATGGTTTGTTCTTCAAACATCTTTGAATTGTTTGGGTGAAACTTTTATAATACAACTAAAACTATGAGCACTCTTGCATTACTTGTTGATTCCTCAACCCCCAGTCAGATCGTCTGCAGGTTTACAGAGGAAAAATAATAAGAAACCTTCAGTCGTTCTGCCAGCCGTGTTGTTACACAGTGAGTTCAATAAATTGCGCTGGTAACTGAAGATCCCTGCTGTAAGGAATCACCAAATAGCTTTTCACAGCAAATAGAGCATTTCAATGCACGGGGTTAATTTATGGACAACTAGATGTGACTGCCCTCTAGTGGTCAGGGTTCATCTGTTCTCCCCAAATTTACATGAGCGTTTATTTTTGACTAAGATGCAAAACGTTTACATTTTTATTACTGACGAGGTAAGATAGAACAGAAGCATGATTCTTTATACCTTCATTTGTTAGGTTTATATTTTAATTTGTGTTCAATATTTGATTGAGCCGATTTTAAAAATAATCTTCTTGATTAGTCAGCTTATTGGACAAAAATAAATAAATAAATAAATAAATAAATAAATAAATAAATAAATAAATAAATAAATAAATACTACAACACTTTGCAAAACAAAATACAGAACAGAATATTTCTCATGTAGTCGATGTAGTTCCTCTAGATCACCACCAGGAGGCAAACTTACCACAGGTTTAAAAGCAAAGAAGCTACATGACCCTTACCCATAGCTGCCTCTTCAGATGACGAAAAGAATATCTAAGAATATTTTTGATTTACAAGAGTTGCATGTTGGTTGGTTGGTTTACAGTGTTGTCAGTCATACAATGTTGTGGTTTATAATGTCAGCCATACATTTTGTATCACTTGTGGGGAAATATACCATCAAATTACTTAAGTTGTCATTTGCTGCAATGAACACGTTAGTCTATTCCTGATCATTTATTTGATTTATTAGTTTATCATCTCAACATAAGGAGATTAATTTAAATCAGACATAGTAATGCATCAATTTACTCACGAAAGAACATAGAGAAATCTCTGCATCATGTTGCTTAAAATAAAGAGAGGAAAATGATCTTTGAAATTAAGATCTGTTAAAAGATCTGTTTCTGTTTGTCATCATTGGTTGCATCTGCACAAATGAATTACTCTCTAAATTTGGGCTTTCCATTTAATAATTGTCTTACAGCTGAAGTTAATGTTATCTTTATTAAACTTGAGAATTTATGTAAAACATAGCAGCTACATTACATGAGATAAAAATTAATTACTGTACTGCCCTAAGTTTTTTGTAAACCTTTTCATCTTGGCTTCCTCTTTCTTTAATCTGATATTTGCTGCTTTTCTCAGCTTAATGGCACTATTCAAATTAATCTGAGTCTATGGCCTGTAAATCATAGTTTTTCCTCCCTGCTCATCACTACCTTTACAGAGATGTTTATTGGAGTCGCAAAAGCTTGGCACATCATTTTTAATTCAGAGATTTATTTTCCTGCCGCATCCTGTTGCTGTCTATTTGAGTTGTGATCAAAGAGTTGCTTTTGATCACCATCTGATCCCTGATCAAACACCTGCATGATGATCAAATGTGCCTGAAACAGGAAGCAGTTCACAGATTGGGGACAATGTTATCTTCATGTATTATCAGAGATTCATCTTTGCAAAGTATGGTCTGAATTACATTAACACATAAAAGATGTAATCAGAGAAAAGTTATGTCTCAATTTTCTGTCTGATTTAGATAGTCATTTTCCTTACTAAGCCTTAAGAAGTGCATTGTAAATGTGACTCTTTTAGCTAGTAATCTTTGTTGAAATTTTGCTGAACTGAAATTGAAATTCAGGCTTGGCCAGCTGATCAGATCAACCCTAACGACTTCACTAGGAATCACCCTTGGTTTGACGTTTTACTTTCCACTTTTCAGACACATTTGCATGTTGATTAGTGTTGATTAGATGGAAAGGTCATGTCTGTTTCTTTTCAGCAAAACTTTGCTGAAAAGATGATGATGAAAAGCATCACCATCCACTTATCAGTGGTGGTGACTATCATCGTCACCACCACTCCCCCTGCGACCCCAAATTGGATTTAGTTTGTACATTGCAAAAGGCCTGGGGACAAGTCCCCACTTTGGTAATCCCATCATTTCTCCAGCAGACATCAGCATATCATTTATTCGTTCTTTCAATTTATTTCTGCTTGATTTAAGAAAGTTCATTGATTTAAGGCACTATTTTAACTCAAAAGAAAAAGTTAGCGAAAGGAAAGACCGGTCCATAGAAATGGAAAAGTCGGATGTTTATCATCAAGCCTTTTCTAAAAGTCTGATATGCCTTTATTATTAAATAGTTCACACAAACAGCACTACAGCTTACACTATGTTAGTGGGCAAGTTTATATAATGTTTAAAAGTACAAAATGTGTAGAAATACATTGCTGTAGGCTTCATCCTACAACATTCTACGTTGTCTCTTTCTAAATAGTTGAAACACAGCATATGTCACCTCAATGTCTTGTTCCTGGCAAATGAATTCAGAATAAGTAAATAAATAATTATATCATAATTTTATTTATTGTGATGCACATATTTACTAATCTGTTCATTTGCCAGTGCTAGTCAGTATACAGGCTTAGAGGAAAATAGCCCATATTATAAACAGAACTTCTGATCCAAAGAAACCCGGCTAAGTGAGGACAGTAGCACTTTGGCCCGCTTTGGCTTGTTAAATCTATCAATGGCAGTTGAGACCTAAAAACAACAATCCTAATCAGTGAGCTCCTGGTTAGTCTTCCTATTGGCCAGCTGGCCTGTCAATCAACGCCCGCTCGGCTGGTTCGTTGAAGTGAAGGATTTACGCATAGTGACTAATCTTGGTTCATGCTTACAGTCGCACCGGATTTGTGTCGCAGCGTTTCCCAGCCCAGACGCAGAGAAAGTGCCAGTTAGACTATTATTTCACTTATCAGGGGAAATTTGTTCCTATCTCTGCCAACAGCATCAGGTAAATAAGCGCCTATAGATGGAGTTTTGGTCGCTGTCGTGACTGTTGTTCGCCGCCTCTCACTCTGCGGAAGATTCTGCCGCAGCATCCAAAACACGGCAGCTCTCTCCTGCGCAAACATGGGCACCGTCCTCTCTATATCTCCTTCTTCAAAGAAGGCGTCTATAATGGACACAGAGGCCACAGGAGACGGGTTGAAAAACGACAAGAGCCTCAAACGCCACTCAATGTTCGTGTCCCTCTCCTGGAAGAAGCTGGTGGCCAATTCGGCCAAGAAGAGCGCGAAGAAAGTGACCCCGAACCCGCTGCCGTCCAGCCAAGTGGCCCACCTCAACACCGAGAACGTCAGGAAGACGCACCAAACCGAGGAGAAGAAGCCAAAAGCGCCCATCCCTGTCCCGGTACCCACGGTACCCACGCAGAACAGCGACAGCGTGGTCCAAAACGGGAGGCTGTCCACGGTTCAGAAGCAACCCAGCAACTTCTCTCTGCTGTCACCCCGGCGGATTGTTATCCAGGCGTCAACCGGGGAGCTGCTTCGCTGTTTGGGGGACTTTTTGTGCCGCAGGTGTTACAAACTGAAAGAGCTAAACAGCGGGGATATTGTCCTCTGGTTCCGAAACATTGACCGGATTCTTTTGATCCAGGGCTGGCAGGACATTGGCTTCATCACGCCGGCCAACGTGGTGTTTGTGTACCTGCTGTGCCAGGAGGCGATCACGGAGAGCGTAAGCAGCGCGGCCGAGCTGCAGGGCACCTTCCAGACCTGCCTCTACCTGGCGTACTCCTACATGGGCAACGAGATCTCCTACCCGCTCAAGCCATTCATCATCGACTCAAACAAGGACGTTTTCTGGGAGACGTCGCTCCGGATCATCGACCGGCTGAGCAACAAGATGCTCCAGCTGAACGCGGACCCGCACTTTTTCACCGAGGTTTTCCAGGACCTGAAAAACCAGCGCGATTCCAGCGAGTCCAGCTTGGATCGCTGACCTGGGTTATAACGGAAAGCCGAAAGTGTCAGAATTTAATGCATAGATATAATGAAGCACAAAGCTGCAACCTCTGTAAAAGGAAAACAGAGCCATTTTAGATGAAAAGTTTATATTTCTGACCAGGGCCGGATTTAAGAAATTTTGGGCCATTGGGCCTGAGGCCATTTTGGTCTCAGGCCCAATGCTTAAAAAATTAAGCCAGATTTTTTTAATCTGGCTTAAAAAATCTTGTTTAAGCCAGATTTCTAGGGCTTAAAGACTTTACTTCTCAAAAATATCTTTGTATTCGTATTTTCAGAAAAGTTCCTCAGAGATCAGTTCTACAATTGTTTTCACCCATACAGAAAAATGACCAAAATTTTGGAGTAACTATGGAAGGATGGTGTGTGTAACTTAGTAACAAAAATACACACACACACACAAAGAGCAGAGAGTGGAGCATGCGCTGAACTGCTTTTTAAAGTTATGTCTTTGTTATCAACACAAATATTGAAGAAATTTAAAAACTCACTGTCATATGAGTTATAAATGTGTTATTTAGAAAATTATAAAACAGTATTTGCAAAAATACCCATTTATAATAAAAACAATTATTTATAGCAAACTACCCCTGAGGTTAACTAATCCTTAACTTACCCAAAATCAGGATTTAGTAAACTCTTTCCTAAATCCAATTTATAGGTTTTTCCAAACTCTTACAATATATCACATTTTTACAAATTATCATGGTGATTCCAGTTCTCATGGTTTTATATTTTACAAATATGGATGAAATTCTAAAAAGAAATAATATGATTTAACTCTCTTCAAGAATGCAAAGCAATATTGTTAGAAAAATAAACTTTTCCTGCTTGGTTCCTTTTGGCAGCTCTGTGCTTCTGCACATGTATGATTGCTTAAATAACATTGGAAAAACAGACTAACTAAATATTCTAATATTCACTTAAATATTCAAGTCATTCTTAAAATGCATAATCAAATAACTAAATCCAGAAAAATATTTACAAATTTTTAAAAGATTAAAAAAAAATTCATATGACTATTCAGGTATTTATTTATTCATGTAATTTTGTGTGTTGTAGCACATCCTGTTTAAATTATTTTACAATGAACTGTAGTAAAGGAAATACTAATTCAAGTTTTCATTAATGGTTAATACATGTAATGACTTACATATTTAATTACTGGTGCATTTTTAAAACAAATTCAAATATTTTGCTTAGTTAATGTATTTTTGCAGTTTTATTTAACCAATCGCATGTATGAATATTTATTTGTCTGATTTTGGCACTTTTGACACTTGAAGGGGGGATGAGCAGCACACCGGCTTATCTATAAAGATGAATGTAAAAAATGAAGACTGAAAAATTTTAGGTGCAGTGCTGAAGGCTTCTCATGTCTGGGCTCATGATATTACACAACTTCAATATGGTCTTTAGGTTCTACTGTAAGAAGTTTTAAACATGCATGCTGATTGTATGTTGTCCTCTTATTAAATTGACTCCGTTGTACAACACCTTCCATTCTAAAAGACTCTCACATCCCCATTTTGTACAAGATTAGCCTACTAAGTGAATGGATGTCGTGCGGTTTGTGTCCAAACCTGAGCCAGAATAGATCTGAGTCAAGTCAGGGCGCTGAGCTGTCCAAGGTGCTGACCTGTTCAGCCATTTCTGTTTGTCTCCCTTTCTCCCAACTGAGCCAAGCATGGCTTATGAGTGCCACAATCAGCCCAGTACACTTTCAGCACTTAAGCCTAAACCTTGCAAGTAAGTAAGTACAGGTAGACTATTGTGCTTTTTTAGCATCTCAGTCAGCTGATAGATAAGCTGTTGAACATGGAACAAATACAAAATGTATCTGAAAGGGCAAATCACATTGAACAGTGATTGTAAATATTACTCTTTGAGCATTGGAAGTTCCAACTAGGCATGGGCTGGTGTGTCGTTCATATGGCATGATAACCCTAGGAAAATTACCACTGTTAAATGTCGTTTACACAAACAATTCAAACAAATTCTATATAATAATCAGTTTTTTTTTTTATTAAAACAGAAAAAACAGCTGTTCTTCTCACTACTACTAATGTATTACTAAGTATAGTTTACAAGTAGTTATAAGATTTTTATTGTAACTGATTTCTGTCATGTTGATTTTGACAAAAAGAGCAGGGTTAATGTCTTGAAGCGCACAAAATAATATATCAATTTGCTGTTCTCTTTAGAGAGGAACTGAATATAACTATCTGCTCAGATAGCCAGCCTGCAATTATTTGTTTAATAGACATGCTGCTGTGGCTTCACAACTGTGTTTTTAAATTGCAGTTAACTTAATAAGAAGGTTTCTTAGTCGTAGTAGCATTTTTAAACCAGTTAACCAGCACTGAGCATCAACAGGAGACAGGAGAGGTGCTGCACTGTGTTGTCCTCAATACAACTGGAGGAAACTGGTCACTTTGTCGCTTTTTCTGATAGCTCATTAAAAGTACGGTTTTGAAACTGCAACTTTTCAAGCTTATATGTACCACTAACCAGCCAATGCCTGATGTTATCAAATGCTTTCCATATACAAACTTTGTCCTAATGTTAAAAACCAAATCTGCTGGAAAAAGATGTTTTTTGTATGCTATTTTAATATCTGTTGGTACAAGGTTGTTCTCAGATTCTGTTGTGAGATAGAAATCACCAGATATGTTGCAACAAGATGTCATTTTGCATTCCCAACTGCACTCTCTTATATTGTAACTGGACTACAAAGAAGATGTTGACTTAAGCTGAACAGCAGATGTACTGCTATTGTTTTAACTGAAGACTGAATGGAATGTAGTTTTTCTAAAAATTATGATTATTTTTTTTAATCCTCTTTGTGCCAAGTGGAAAATGGCCTGAATCATTCTGGTTTACATGTAAATATCCCATCTTTCCAACATGTTTTTTGTTGCTAGTTTTGGTTGGGGTTGAGGGTAGTTTGAGCATCACAGAAACAAACACGGATTTATAAGACAAATGTTAGTCATAATCTGCTCTGAAAATATGCTCTGAGCCTCAGTTTGCTGGCTTAAGATTAGTTTATTCAGGATTCCTTAAAGTACAATTCTTTAATGCGAGAGAAATGTAGTAAATATAAGAATAACTCATTTGCACATGTGTTATTGCAGTATTTATAAGCTAACATAATCCAACTTGGAGTCCGAAACCAAACATAAACCTATCTACGGTTAATCTGAAAGACTATTGTTCTACGTTGTGAATCATTTGCTTGAAGAGTAAATAACAATGCTGCTATTTTGCACAGCTGTGGACAAATGTCATGTTTTTGCACAATGATGACGATGTACCGGTGTTTCCTCCCAAGCACTGGAATGCTTTGCCATTACGTTTGCATTCAGTGGCACCAGCTCTCGCTTTTAGAATGATCTGCTGAGAAATAAACCTTTTGTACGGTTCATCTTTTTCCCTAAATCTCATGTGGAAATTGATATTTAGGTGTGTGTTGTCTGTGGTGTTACTCCATGTATTCATTCACTCTTTGTGTGTATTGATAAAAGGTCATGACAGTACTTGTTTGAGGTGACCATAGAGAAATAAATCCAAATTTATGTAGGATCTCCTGTCTCTCTTGAGTTATTTTATTCTTTTGAATTAAAACAATATCTAATCCTGATTTGTGCATACGTTTAGTCTGCCTATGCTAGCATTTCTGGAGAGTAGTTTGCATGCACTCATAATACAAATAAAAGTCATATTATTTTTAGGTTTTAATTTAGTTGTTTTCTTGATATTATACTGCAAAACTGAGAATACTTTTTTTTTTAAATTAGAATTGGTAGTTCAAGTTTGATTTATTGTGGATAGGATGAAAAGTATGCAGCAAAATCCGTTAAATCTGGATTAAAGAAAATCAACATTAAATTCAAGCTTGCACACTTCATGCTTCTTTTACAAGTGAAGTGAAAATGTGATGAATCCACTTTGGAAAATTAGCAGTTCAAACATGTAATTAAAAGCTCCAAAATTAATACGTCATTCATATCCATGAATGAGTGCACAAACATCTTACCAGAACAGTGCCCTGCCATTCGTCAGCAGTAATTAACACAGACACCTTCTTATCTACTCCCAACACTCACTAATCCTTCATTCACAATGAACCCAGGAGACACAGTTATGCAATAGAAATAAGTCCATGACGAATATGCTTCCCAGGATGTGCTATGTATGTGTTGGTATAGGTTGCTATGAGACTGGAACTCATGAGAATTCAAGGTTGCCATGAAACTAAAACTTATAAAGCAGAGTTATTATGGCATGGAAAGTTTTGCTTAATCATTACACACAGACAAGGTTGAGAATTCAAACAGATAACATCACAAATCTAGGCTAAATGAAGGTTCACATCCTTAAATATTTTACAGTTTGAATACTTTTGTTTTTCATATTGAGGACATCTTAGTATTCTGACACATATACAGGTTATTTTTGGTGTCCTGTCTTTGTCCTCACTGTTCCATAATGAAATGGGGACAGAGAGAACCCAGCAGCAAGTAAGTGAATTATGAACCCTTGAAAAAGAGTCTTTGTGCTTTGAGTTTTTTATCTGGCCTCACATTTTTACCTGTTTTGGTCTACATGCTGCATCAATAGAGGGGGGGAAAAAAAGGATCCAATATCCTTTAGTTTCTCTAAAACTTGATATAATTAACATTCAGCAGCCTTCTTTAGTTCAAATCAGGTATACATTTGCAAGTGAACAGAGTAGAGCTGCATTGATAAGATTTTCTTCTTGTTTTTCTTTTTTTTTTATGCATAAGCCACGTGTGCTGGAGGGTTCCCTTCCTGTGATTGGTCAGATTCTGCTGCAGTCTCAGAACTGTCCATATTTCTCTCTCCCCTTCTATCTCTCTCTCTCTCCCTCGCTCGTCTTGCAGGGACACACAGTGTCTATTTACAGAGCAAAAACTGGGAAATGCAGACAGAAAGTGGGGAGAAAGACACTGTGACCCAGAATGAGCAAGAGAAGAAGGGTAGTTAGAGGTAGAGTGGTAATAAACATCCAAAAGAGGTAAAATAAGACAAGAAGATGAGCATATAAGAAAGCAGCATTTACTGAATGTTGCAGGTGAAGTTATTTATATGCAACAGAGAACTTAACATATCCAGACCTTGTCTCTTAAGTTAACATTTAATATCAGTAACATGTTTAAAAACTAAAGTTGTGTGAAATCCACATAGATTTCACTGAAGATGCGGAGGTCTTAGGTCTATTGGGATCCAAAGTTCAGGGAAATGGGATGACTTCATGCATCAGCATTATGTAACCGACATGGGGAGTTGAAAAGCAGAGCCATGTTGCGAGTCTTCCCTTTGCTATTAAGATTCAGCCCAGGTCTGCCGCATATCTGTCTGCCAGCCTCCTCTCTGCATTTCTCTCCACCGAGTCTCTATAGTAACGGGTAAGGTAAGTGAATAAGAACTGGGCAAAATGAGCTGAGCATGGCCAAGCGTGGGCTGAACCTCTGCACTGCACACGCACACACACAAACACTGCTGTGATCAATAGTAAATATACACACTCTGTCACTGCAGGTATGTCCCTACCTCGTCCACATGCAGCCTCTCTGCAGTTTCTCTGCTGCCTCACATTTACCTCCAATGATTGTCAACTACAAACCCACCAAATAATGCACTTTTTTCAGATTGAACATACTTCTGTGCAGCGCCAACAATTGTTGTTGATTAAGTGTTTTGTCACTGATGTACAGATTTTGTGAAGCAAAAATATGTACTTACTGGCAGCTCTCACAAAAAAGTTTAAAAAGTATATATTTTTACAGCATTTTTTAAAATACAATCACCATTGTTGAGATGAAATGAAGATTGAGCTGTTCTGCTGCAAACACTCAACACAAAACAAATAATGGATAAGAATAGCACTTCTTGACTGCTGATAAGTTAAATGGAGGATCTGGGATGCCAGTGACCTGTTTCTCCTCAAAATGCCTTTTAAAGTGATTTTTGAAATACATTACTGTTCATTTAGGTAAGTATGATTATCAATTTCATCATTCAAATCTTATGGTCAAATCAACACAAGAATGTTTCATCAAATACAAAATGACTAGGCCTTCCTGTACCCCCAAAATAAACCCTAAAAAAAGAAAGTGACATCAGCTAAGCTTGTCATTGGATTGTCCTTCCTATTTTCACTCTTCATTACTGTAAAGTGAACTATATTAATATAACAACAGAGTTGTCCTGAAACCCTATTTTAGATAATTAGTTGGAAGTCCAAATGTTGCATATCAAGGTAGAAAACATCCTTTCCATTTGGATGGGTGCTCAGTCTAAGAATAAGCTCGAAAAGATGAAGATAGTGCTTGTAATGTTCTTTTTTTTTTTTTTGTCATAACTGAAAAATTATCCAATTAGTCTGATGATTGACTCTGTCAGATTGAAACAAACAGATGCTTTTTGCCGACTCAACCCACCTGTTGAACAGGTAATCTGTTGCCTGTTCAACAGATTCCCATTTGTTGCGGGAATTTGGAACTGTTTGCTTTTTAACCTGAAGGTAAATTGAGGATATGAATATTGCTTTTACAAAGAATATGAACAAATATGAAAACTTTTCACTTGATTCCATTTTTACCTGAAAATCTAATGTGCTTGTTAAGCAATAAGCCAGAAACTGGTGAAGGATTTAAACATATTTCAAAAGAAAATCAGCCATGGCTAATTTCGGAGACAGATGAGAAAAACAACATTTTAAAATATTACCCAACTTAATTACATTAATAAATATATTTATGCAAATGTAGGTATGATTAGTTTACTGCCTGTGCTTCTGTGCATTGTACTGAGATTTCCCTTTCCTTTCAGCCACCTTCTTTTGATTTCTTAGAAAAGCAACCAAATCAGTGTGAACTCTTTTAAGTCTGATGGATTATGTCTGCTTTGCTGTCCTCCTTCTACATAACCACTCTGCTAATCTCTTTAACTAGATTACTTCAGTGTTGAGGTACACTGAGAGCCACTCAGCTTCTGTTGGGTAGCAGGAAGGTCAGGGAAAGAAAAGAGGCCATTTGTTTGGTTGTTATCACTTTATTGTTCCTTTTATTCACACATAATTTGAATCACTGATTAAATCATTTTTTTTAACAGTTTTCACTGCCTGCGCTCTTATATAATACTACTTTGTCATGTAGCCCACACCTGCACTGTCAGTGAATTATTCCACATAGAATGAGTCAGTGAGATGATTTATCAATCATTTTTATATAATATCCGGAATCTAAATCTATGTTTTGATATTTCAGTCAAATACTTTGTGACTTCAACTTCCGTTTGGAAGTTTTCACTCATTATTGATGGAATGACCTAACCACTATTCTGTTAGATGGTTTAATAAGACAGCATTCAACTTCAACAATTTTGAAAACTAGTTCTTCAATGTACTATAGATTTTCTTAAATTAAAATAGGGTAAAAAAATACATACATGCAGGTTCAAATATATGCATGAGATTTTCTTAAATTCCTACAACTTTAACCATCTGGCTGTTGAATTGCCAGCAATTGTTTAAGAACACCACAAGAAGCAACAAACTTCAACTTTAAATGTTTTCTCCAAATGGTCTTTGACTTATCTAATCAAAACTTCAAGCTTGGAGGTTTTGATTTTGGAGTATGGAATTATCGCTTTGATGCCATCCTCAGGGTTGCTTCACTGTGTAAAATTTACTCAACCTTTTTCTTTAAAAAGAAAAAAAAAAAGTTCTATGTCATGTCATTGTTGCAACCTGGAAAAAAGTAGTTCTTTATTTTATTTTCAGATATACTTTCTACACCGCTATTTTCTGGGAAATAGTAGTACTATCATATAAATGCCTCAGAGCCACTAGATATGATTACAGTGATGCTTGAAAAATTAGTTTTTATTGTGTTTGTTTTTTAGCATTATGAGTTCATTAGCATTAACTCGTGTTGTATTAATGCAAACAGAAGCCTGTTAAACAGACTGAGTGGTTTCCCAAAATCAGAAAAAGAGAACCTTGTCTTAGATCATTCCCCGGTTTCTTACCTCCCTCTTTTACCTCTGTGTCTCTTCATTTCGTTCTTTCTCCCACCTTCTAACGCAAGTCTATTTATGTACCATGTAGGTGTGTTGCGCTAAATTTGCTGTCTTCATGACTTCTTTCTGTAGCTGAGAGAATGACTCACTGACTGTGATATTCCATACAATTCAGCTTAATGCCCACAGGCTGCCTTCATTTCAGTCCACTGCAGAGAACATGAAAACCTGCTTATTGTGTATTTAGTGTAGCTTCAATAGATTTATCTAAATATAATAAACTTGTAATAAACATTATTGTCTGAATAAATCTACATTTTGATTAATGTGCATAATTCTTAAGTCATCTCTCATATTTTCATATTTTATTCTGTTATCAAACCAGACTTACCAGTATTTTTTTTAAGTGATCTTGATCAACAGTTCTTTAGGTTTACTGAAGACCTGTCAAGGTTTTATCTGTGTGGTCCAACTATTTTTTCACATATTTTCAGTTTATAGCATTGTCATTTTCAATACAAAGATTTTTGTTTGTTTTTGAAGCTACTTATCTCTAACCAATCAATCATTCAGACACAAAGGACAAACAAATAAGGAGTTTTGGCAACACATATTGGTCAACTCCGCAAATAAACTTTTTCAAGGAGTGTCATTAAGTGCAAATTGATTCCATTTCTTTAGCTGGGTCCAGTGAGATCAAATATATCAGGTTGATACACAGAATAGAATAGAATAGAATAGAATAGAATAGAATAGAATAAAACAGACCCTTCAGTAATCTGTGTCTGACATTTGTCATTTTGCACAAATATTGAAATTATTTCACAGATATATGTGCAAATAGTTTCCTGAGAGTAAAATATATTTCAGGAAGGATTATTGCACAACATAAATAGAGTGCTATATGGAGAGTGTTTTGTTAGCTGCAGCAGCTGGGGAGAAGTCAGCTGACTGTGTGTTTATCTGTGAGAGTAGGAATG
Organism: Alfaro cultratus; assembly: GCA_903066825.1. Classification (NCBI taxonomy): domain Eukaryota; kingdom Metazoa; phylum Chordata; class Actinopteri; order Cyprinodontiformes; family Poeciliidae; genus Alfaro; species Alfaro cultratus. The sequence continues at coordinate 97,936 of CAEFZX010031821.1, forward strand.
AAGTGAGGTTAGGAGGGCAAAAGATCTTGGGAAGAAGGTGTTTCTGCAAATTATAATCTGGATTTTTATGTTGCTTTTCAAGCCATTTCTTCATCCTTTCTGAGTGGCTTTTCAGTCAGTCTCATTTCACTATGGATGACACATACCAGTTTAAAGCTCTGAGGTCTTTTGCTACAGAATAGAGAACCTTTCTCTTTCATTACCAGGTCACACTCGCACATATCTGGTTGTCCAGATGAAAACATCTGGAAACTGCACTCAAGAGAAATCAGGCTAAAGGTGACCTACTATTCTTTTCCTGATACTTTGTTGATTTCTTTGGATTTTTTTAAGATGTCACAAAAGGAAGCAGTGTGTTTGAGGTGTTATCTTGGATTGAATCCACAGATTCTGCCTGATGCCCTTCTCAAGTTGTTTGAAGTTTTACTAACATTGTTAATGTAAACTAACAAATCTGAAGAAAAGTCTAATCTTTTGCTGTGATAGCACAGTTGCCTGGCAGCAGGAAGGCCCTTTGCTCAAATCGTGACCAGGGAATTTGCATGTTTTCCCCATGCATGCGTGACTTTATGCTGGCTTCCTCATAGAATCAAAACCCATGACTGTTAGGTTATGCAGTCTCTTTAAATTGCTCTTATGCATGACTGTGCATGGTCTGCTCTATAATGGACTGGGAATTAGTACCCTGGTTCTTCCTTAATGATCAATGGACACCAGCTGCTGTGAGGAGAAGCGGTTGCAGAAAACGGATGGATGGATGACAGGATAATGACTTAAAACAGGAAATGTTTAGATATTATGATGACAGACAGTGACAAAAAACTTTTGTGTATGTATTGTAAATATCTGATTTCAACTGTATGTAAGACTGGAAACTTCTTCAATGAGTTCTTTTCTTTCAATGGGGTAATTAAGCTGCGCAAAACACATTTCTGTGGATAAATGACAACAGATGTGAGCCAAAAATGAGCCAAAGTGTTAGCATTTTTCCATCCATCAATTCAAAGGGCTGCTATTTAAACCTGAGTCTAAGCAGCTAATTTTATTTCCCCCTTCATCCTTTGTGTGTTTTCGTCTCGCTCCTCTATCTCCTGCATTCACACTGTTAATCCTGCGGCTCGCAGGAAAACACCCACCTACTTTGTTATGCAAGAAGTGAGAGGATGAGGATCAGCAACAGTAAAGGGTGCTGCACATAGAGGCAAACGAACACTTTAGGGAGAGAAAGGTGGCAATTGCTGTATTGTGGAAGTGCGTAGCTCCCTGATAACAGCATTGTTCAGGCTCTCCTGTTGTCAGAGCTGCTGTGTCAGAGACGCAACCAGAAGGCGTCTGTCTGCAGCAATGTTTAGTGCGTAAAACAACCCTGGCAAGAGACAGATTTAGTTGCTGAGAATGACCTCATGTCTTTCCCATTGATATGCAGAACACACACACAAACACTGGTGCTGTGAGTGAGGGGTGGATTCTCTGTTCCTCTCACATGCAAACACACTTTCTGATTTTTAACTTGGTTGCATCAATGCTATGGTTTTATGTAAACACTAACATGTCTAAATTATTTATTTTACATCTAATTGCAACTTTTAGCATAATGTTGGTCTAATTTCATCTTCAAATAGAACACAGTCCTTTTAAGATTCAGTCCAGACCCACACTTCCAGGATGAACTGTCATATAACGAGGTGAAGGGTTAATCTGCTATTTGCAACAGCTTCTGCACTCTACATTAATCCAGTCCTTTGATCACTTAGTTATGTAAGGTGTATTTGTGGCAGCAGAAGAGCGATGGTGCCCCCGCATGGCCGACTAGAGTCAGTGTTGCACTTTGAAACTTCTGGAAAATGTAACTTTTGGAAGAAGCAGCTCCAACAATTTCTTACATTAATAAACCTGATTAAAAAATTTTTTTCATTTGGTTTAAAACCTGAATTTAAATGCATTATTATGCTAAAGACTCCTTAAAGGCACAACTAAAAGTGGCATTCTCTACTAAATAAATAAATAAATAATATGTATGACATTGTTCTAAAAGAGACATATTGTAATCAGTCAATCAAAGCACTTTTAATCATGAAATCATAAAAATATAAAAACATTACAGTGACCCATTGTGAAACCAGGAACAATCATGACATTTTGTCAAGTGTAATTATAAAAGTCATCAATACACATCAAATACGTTGGTCATGTTCCATTTATTATGGTTCAAAAGCAACTCTAAAATAGGTGGATTTTTAGACTTGATTTAAAGAAACTCAGTGCTTCAGTTGTTTACCAGTTTTCGGTAAATTTGTTCCAGATTTTTTTTTTAAAAGTCACATCCTTGTCCTGTCTAGCTATGCTGGATTGTATTTATTCTGAACTGTAGAGAAGTCATGCAGTATCTGTTTCATTTCTGCTACTTCTGGAGTTGATATCGTATTCTGCTTTAGTTTCCCTTCAATGGGTTCCTGTTAAGTAAAGAATAGATTTTAAATTTCTTTCTTAAAAATGTATCTCTCTCAAACTCTGCCTGCTTTAAAGACTTGGCTTAAAACTTTCCTTTTTGATAAAACCTATAGTTAGAGCATTGGTTATCCTGAGCTTCTCTGTAGTTGTCCTGCTATGGACTAATGCTGCTGGAAGACAAACTGACCTCCTTTCCTCGTCTGCTACAGTCCATTTTGCATTATTTGCTGTTATTTCAACTTTATGTTTTCTCTGAGTATTTTCTCTCCAGGTAACTGCATCTGGTTTATCTGTTAGACGCCTTTCCGGAGGGCAGCATAGGCTGAGAACAATTGTAATTCTTATTTAAATAATTATTTTAACCATTGACTGGTTTTCGCAATAGCAAAGACTCTACAATCTTCTGGGTTATTAGACTAGCTCTCTCTCACTACGTCTTAATGCTGAAGGCTAAAAAAGTCAAACGTTTACTTTCGTTCATTAATCTGATTGTCGGCAAGGATTCAAAAAATGTTTATTTATTTATTTTTCATCAATTCAAATTCCTCTAAATGGAATTTTGCCTGTTGTCACAAGATATTTAATATGAATTCAGTTAAAACAATAAAAGCGTCAGACTGGTTCAATAATGTCATCCTTTCTTCACACATAATACTTGACGGAACTGCTTGAATTTTTTTTTGTAGGTGAAAAGAAAAGTTTACCTTTATAGAATTTTTTTTTTTTTTTAGTGTAGTGCGATTTTTAAGCAAGCAGTCATTTATCAATGTCATTTGAGGTTTTTTTTTTTTTTTTTTCTTTATACAGTCTGAACCTCAAATTCAACTCCTAAAATCTCGATTCTTCACCACAAGGTGGCGCCAGAGATCTACCATAAACTCAGTTTAGAAGGCACCAGATCAAAATATTTAAATATTTACAGCGATCATCCAGAGCTTAGGCATTATTTTTGTTTTATTGTAAATTGCAATTCTATATCTGCTTATGTTTGTGGTTCTGTTACCCTTCAGCTCTGGATAAATATGAATGTGACTATGGTAAAACAACGTTAGTCACCTTCCTAATTTTATTTATTGAAATCATAAAAGCACATTTGCTCACTGGAGAGAAATGAGTAGAAAAATGACTCATGAACAGTAAATCTCCCTTTGGCAGGTGGCTCCATTTTGTATCTGAAAGAGTCGGTAATGTTCCGATCGACTAAAATGCGTAAAGGGGCGAGGATCGATGAGACAGAGACAATTTAAAGGAAGAAAGGAGAAAACAACTCTGTTAGTATTTTATTGGAACATCTAATGGCTATATTCTCTATCAAGAAACACCTCGTCACAAATAAAAGTTTGTTGATTTCTGAAATTCAAAATTTGTTGAGTGGAGATCAGAAATGTCATATTTTTTTAAAAAATGACATTTTGCGCAGAAAAGTAGTGTGTGAAATGATAGGCGGTTTTTCTAATGGATGTATTTATTCATTATTAAATATTCATTACATCCGAGTGAAAAACGATTTAAAGCATAGTCAAACTATTTTCTGTTGGGTTTTTTTGTTTTTTTTTAACACATCTTGGTTGCTTCTACGCAGTAGTCTGAACAAAGGATCAGATTGATTCAAGTTATAGGAAATTATTTACTTCATATCTACAAGGATCATCTATAATCAAATTGAGGAATATAATAAAATAGGACGTAATGCTCAACTTTTGATTCTAATTAATAATTTACCGACATACCGGGATAAAATGCAGTCCAAAATTTACAAGGCTGGGTGTGGAATAAGGCAGGTTTGCTGAGTGAAATAAGAAAATATGTCGTTTTTCAGAAATTTGGTCCAAATCGTGGTGGAATTACTCAACATTTGGGGCGCAAACAAAAGCCAGTTCGTGTTTATTTATTTATTCCAAGTCTGGCATGGAATGTGCAACAGGAGTCAGTTGTAGTGATTGTTGATGTTGGCCAGACTGTTGATGTTGTTGACGCAGCTGATGTGAGACGGAGACACGGTGCCGAAGGGCCCCGTAGGCTGCAGGTTGTGGCTGTGATAAAGGGCCGCCGGTGGGGAGCCGGGCCAGTAGGAGAAACCCGAGGGACCCACGCCGGGCGTGACGAGATTCAGTTTGGAAATGCCGGAGAAAGGGATCGGGGAGAAGTTCCCCTGAAACTTGTAGATGGCCTGCTCCGTGGTGGACGGCTGGCACACCTGCGCCAGGCCGTGGAAGTCGAACTTGTAGGCGTATCTCTTGCCGTGGACTTTAGTCATGATGTTCTTGTCGTAGTAGTAGCGCAGGGCCCGGCTCAGCTTGTCGTAGTTCATGTTGGGCTTGCTCTTCCGCTCCCCCCAGCGCCGGGCCACCTCATCCGGGTCGATGAGCTTGAACTCCCCATTGGTGCCCTCCCAGGCGATGCAGGACACGTTGGTGCTGTCCGAGAGGAGCTCCAGCAGGAACTGCCACAGCTGGATCTGTCCGCTGCCTGCGGACAGAGGAAGAATGAAAACACACACGCAACAATCAATGTTATGTTCTCAAAGAAATATTCATGACATAAGACCTTAATCTCACCAGTGATCAGAGAAAAAGAAACTGGATTTCAGTTCTTTTATAGCAACAACTCCTTTGAGATCTTACAATCATTCTGGGTTTTATTCTCCCCAGATTCCACTTCTATTACATAAAATATATATATATATTTTATTTATTTTCAGAGATGAACGGTGTGTCATCAAATCAGAGAAAATCTGATGTCAATGATATTGATGTCGGATATTTCAACTTAAAGTAAATACGTTTTTTTAATTTTCTTTCTGTTTTCTTTCTTTGGTTCTTTCTGTTTTCTTTCTTTGGTTCTTTCTTTTTCTTTCTCTTTTGTACGTTCTGTCTTTCTTAATTTTAAATATCTTCTTGAATAAAAATTTATTAAATAAAGTATGTTTTCAAATTGTATATAGTATTTTTGACCAATAAACATTCATAGTTTACTATTTAGAAGTAGATAATTATTTTCCAACGATATTTATCAAATATGTATTTAAAACAAATAATTTATTAATCGTTATGATAGAAAAATCTGTTACTATCCACTACTCTTTCTTCTTTAAAGAATTCATATATTACTCAGCTAATATTTGATATAAATTTTCACTAAAATAGTATTCTAAACATAACACACAAGCAATGGAATAACAAAGTAACAAATGAATATATTTTTTATGATTATTTTGGGTTCATTCTTACCTTTTTGCACTCCGGTATTTATTGGACTCCAAGATGTTCCTTTGCTTTCTTTCAACAGATTTTCTGTTGGATCTGAAGTCAAAACAGAAAAATTAACATCAAATATATATTTATTTACAATATTGCAAGTTAGGTTATGGAATTCCCCTAAGCTATGTATTTCTAGATATCAGTCTGGTTTGGATATTAAGAAGAATAAGAAGGGTCTGTGTATTAAATAGCGAATGAAATGAATTTACAACTGACAAAAAATACATTGAATACAACAATATTTGGAAAAGCGTAAAAACGCAATGATTTATTTAAATCCACAAAACACAACAAATTCCCCCAAAATTTCAAAAGGGTGTTAAATTTTTTTGTAATATTTAAAGTGGACTATTTTGCACCAATTTACACACACACACACAAAAATAGACTCATAAATGCGCAAACGGAATGAAATCCTATTGCTTTCTGGTGCAGTCAGAGTCCAGTGCGTGAAGCATGTCATCCTTGCGGTCCCCCCTGCAAGAAGCCAGGAAACGCGTCCAGGAAAAAGGATTTCCGATTTCCGACAAAAGAGCAGACGGGCTTTCAGAGGGAAGCGGCTCAGCACAGCTCTGGCCTGGAAGCCGAACATCTTCTGCTGCTGGACTCCACAGCGCTGCAAACATCCGACCAATTCTATCATGAAAGCCTGTTTGACTAATTCCTAACGGGACAAACCTGAGAGATACATGTTGAACATGAGGTTTCCTCCGCGGTCCTGTCTCATTGTGTTCAGATGCTCAGAAAGGCTTGGGTTTCATTTCGGCGGTGGCGCAGCAAAAGATTTTTATTAAACTTTATCTCATAACTGGGATCTGGAATAAATGCGGGTGGACAGATTGAAGTTTCCAGGCAACTGTCACTGGCCCCCATCTCCGAGACAATATTCAGACAGCAATTTCCCCTGGTGCATTGCTTTAATTAAAAGAGCAATTTACCTCTGTCAGCCCGCCCGGTGCCCACAATAAAAAGAGGCCGATAGAAATTCGGCCCTTATCAATCCACCATCACAGTTTAATAAAGTTTCCGCGTTAAGATCTGAGTTTCTATGGTGAATTGAAGTGTTTGACATGGAAACCAGTTCAGATCCCCCTCACTTTTCCGCCTCTTTACCTCTTGGTAAACAACAAAGACCTGCCTCATGTTGGAGAAAGAATATTTACCTTGAAAAACGCGCTTCAGTGCGCAGAGGAAAACAAGAACATTTCATCCCTCCTAACATCCTCTGTGTGGGTTTAACGTTATATGGCCTCAATCTGGGGCTAATGAGGTCATAACTTTAAAACCATGGGCCCTGATGCTCATTGGTGCAAGCTCATGTCTTTCTGCTTCTTCTAAGAGCAGCAGACTTTGTTAAAGTCACATTTTTCTAAACTGAATGTCATTCCGTTTCTGATCAAACTGCAAATTTGAGATTATGAGTCTGGAAACGTCCCAAAGACATTTTCCAGGTTTTGGCTCTCCAGTGAACCATAATGAGAACTATTCTCAAACTGAGAAGGAGTGGCAATATTAAAATCACTTCATTTCCATCCACAAATTAATCCACAGGTCACAAATAAGCCCAGAACATCAACACTTTTTCTCAGTTAAGATGATTTTTGACAACTCCGAAAAAAAGAAAAAAATATATACTGATGACCCCCAAGACTTTGGGAAAAATATTTTGTGAACCAACTTTATCATGACTATAATCTCAAGTGAACTCAGGTTATGCAGAAGACAATAATCTAAAGCACATCAGTAAATCCACCTTTAAATGGCTAAAAAAAATAAGGTTTTGGACTGGTCTAGTCAAAGTCTCGAGTTAAATCTAACCCAGATATTGTGGCTTGACTATCTGCTGTGAACTAGAACAAAAAATGTTAAATTAGTAATTTAATGTAAAAAGTTAAATTCAAACATTATGTAGAATAACTGCACATGGCTGATATAGATATATTCAGTATTTGTTTCAGTCAATTCTGACCACTATGTCAATTTCAGTTCAGAGTAACAATGTCACAGCTAAAATAATTTTTAATGTTGATCTACTGAAAAGTATGTCCACACACAGCACATCCAGTCAAAACTTAGTTGGGCATTATTTTGGATAAATTATTGCATCAATGCAGCATAGTATGGAATTGCAATATACAGTATGTACTGAATTTGAATGAATTGACAATGCACTGTAAGTCTGTGTTTTGAGATGGCAATTTGTTGTCAGTCTAAAAGTTCAAATCTAATTCAATCTAAATTGAATTGAAATGAATTGAATTGAATTAAGTTGAATTGAGTTGGACTGAACTGAATTCAAAGAATGGTGTGTTTAGATATGTACAGTGTTATTTTCCACCCATTGCAGAACAATTGTCGACTAGAAAGCTGAATCTTGGTTTCATTAGAGTTAAGTTCCTCCATCCACATGCTTGCAGTGTCTCATACACAGCTTGTGACAAACGATCACTCTTCTGTAAAGGCTAGATTGGTGGAGTCCATGACTAAAAGTTGTCACTTTTATAGATTATTACAACTGAGCTGTGGATCTTTGCAGCTCCTCCAGAGTTACCATACACCATTTGGATGCTTCTCTGATCTATTTCAATGGCACTGACCTGTATTGACAGCTTTGCAGTTTTGGGTGATGGATGGAACAGAGCTCTTTGTGATGTTCAAAGTTTGCAATATGTTTTCTACAAGTTAGCATCTTTAAACTTCTTCACAGCTTTCTTATTGAACTGTCTGCTGTGTTCCCTTGGTATTCTTCATCAAACCTCTGAAATGTTCACAGAAAAGCTGGATCTGACTTTAAATGATGTCTGATACAATTACTTTCACTTGATCCAAATTAGGGGTATAAGAATTAAGGAGGTGAGTTATTCATGGCATACCTTTTAGAATCTTATATATTCTTTTCATCCACTGCACAATTTTGTGTTGCTCATTATATAAAGTCTTTCAAAAATACACAATTTTGTGCTTGTGATGTGACAAAAAATAACAGGGCGTCAATACTTTGTGTCTAATGTTCAACAGATTTTATGTAAGTTGTAAATTTCTTATCAATAATTCCACTACTTCTTATGTTTTCTTTGCCACTAATAAAACCCAATTATTGCAAAAAAAAAAAAAGTGATGATGTTTCTTGCATATATTTCACAAGTAACACCCAGGTGGCTCAACTCTAATTTATTGACAAAATGAATCAGTATCAGTTTAACTGCAACACATATAAAACATTTGTAATACACAGAAACAGGCAACACATTTAAAATGTTTTATTCAGATTTTATTAATATCATTAAGTCACTGGATAAAGCTTTTCCAATAAACTATATAAGATTATGCAAAAAACAAAAAAGAAAGAAAAGAAAATGCAGAACACTACTAAAAAATAGCAAATATGGGCACCAAATTAAAACCATTCAAACGTGGGCGTGATGTGACTGTGTACACTGTTCCAGCTGTGACTCCGGCATGTGTTGGATGTCGTTCTGTTCTTTTTGTTTTCTCTTCCAATCAATCTTTAATTATCTGATCTAGCTTCATTGAAAATAAATGCAAGCCCCACAACATGCATATTTCATGATGATCCTGAAAGAGAAAACACACACCGACAGTGGTACATGCTGCTAGTTTGGCCATTTTTCTGTCTCTAAAACACAAACCAGAAGACAAGTTAAGTAATATAATATAGTTATTATTTCTACTATCTTAAATGTCTAGGCAATTAATTCCTATTTTAAGCTTACAAACATGTATTGTTTTTCAATTAGAAACACACAGTGCATCTAAGGTGAACTCAAAGTACAGAACTGTTAGCATCTTATATCATAAGCTTATATTTTTGTGTGAATAGTTAGCTGATAATCAATGTTTCCATGAGTCACTTGATATGAGTTCTGTCATGCACACAGAAAGGAAATCATATAAAAAATGGAAAATACTATAAAGTTACATAAAACCGAAATACTTTTTATAGCTAACTACTTAAGATTTATGGTGGAATATAACACCTTTTCAATAAACTGTCACGATGCCTTTGGGATTTTGCACTGCAGGATATAATCTAATGGATTTTACTGCAAAACCCAAAATCTGTCAGAGTAATTTTTATGTTCTGGCTTCTGTCGTCAGATGTTCTTGCTGACATGTCTCAGGCGTCCCAGACTTGCTTTAGCTGCCTGTGTCCAAGTACAAGTCGCAGGCAACTTAAAACAAGCCTAGGAAGCTAGGCTGAATCCGTGGTTGCAATAGTGGGAAAATATGCAGGCGATCTTTCAACCGGGAAGATAGAAATTCATAGAAATCCACCAGAGACTCACTGAAGAATCAAAAAATTAAAAAATACAGATATTTGTTTCTGCTTTGAAAACAAGTCAATCTCAGATCTGGACGAAAGAGCAGAACATATGTCTGACATATGCCTTAAGCTCAAACGATTAGAAAGTTTCCATTAAGTAATATACATTGTCGATATTAGCTACTTGTTACCTGAACCAACTAGAAAATACAGCAGTCAATCCTACAGTTAGCAAGCCTGTCACGATGAATAAAAGAAGCCCCCTTTTGCCTGTGAATCTTGACTTACCTTTGTGCTAAGAACTTCTTGAAGCTCCCTGCACTACTCAAATGTCCCTTCTGTGTGAGCCACGCAGCAGCTCCTTTAATCGGGTTGTAGAGGAATGTATATTTGAGAAAGGTGTGTGTGCAAAGTTACACATTTATCAAAGATCCTGTTGTTTCTGGGCGTGGGACAGTGAGGCCAGTTGGGGTGTAATGCGGAATCCCACGTCCTGGACCAACAAATGGAAGTAAACACACACCAGGATCCTGGCAGACGTCAAGGATAAACATGACGGTGTCATATTAGGATGGGCAAACAAAAACTAAGCTGCTCGACTGTTAAAGGATGTAGACTGTCTTTTTCACACTCTTCAAGCATACAATGCTCTCAGAACTGACAACATATGCAACTACAAAATGAAACAACTTCTAATTTGACCAGTAAAGAATCCCATTTGTGGCACCCATTTACGAAGACGCCAACTTTCATTTGAAAAAATGTTTTCATTATTTCACTTCCAGAAGTAACTGTTGTAATTTCTTTCAAGTAAATGTAAGCTGAATTGTGTTTATGAGAGTTCATGAAAGATCCTCCAAATCGTAATCCAGAATTTCTTACTATGTTGTAAATGTAACCAGAATTTCCCTTTAAGATGGAAAAGAAGAGAACATGCAGAATGTTTTAGTGATTGATCCACATAAGTTAGCGAAAGACTTCAAGAAAATAGCTGCTCACTCAAACTTGCCCATAGCTACAGTCAGTGCAATACATTAAAAATAAAATAAAATCATTAGTACTGTACCAAACAGTAGAAAAAGGTAAAAAAAAAAAAATCTAGAATTATCACTAGAAGTTTGTCAAAAGGAGGAAAATATGAAAAAGCACATCTTAATTATGGGAGAGGACATTTCCAAAAGGTCCTGGGAACCTTGTTACAGTGCATAGAGTGCATTCACTTGTTGAAATGCAAAATCTTGCACAAACTGAAAATCAATCAGTGTTGGTTGTTTTAGAAAGACACTTATCAAAAGCATATGGTCAAATTTATGGAAGATAGTTCAGGAGACACATTCAACCTCCTTTTATGCAAATCTCAGTCCACTAGACAAGGTGTTTGTTTTCAAACAGGTTTTCTTTTTCCTATTCTGAAGTCTGTGGATGTGTTACTGAGCACAGTAGTTGGCTAATGTTGGCACCTAATTTGTGAGAACACAATATGTAGACTGGCCAGACTTTAAATAGACTTTAGTCTTTATTGTCCCAAAGAGGGAAATTATCTCCACAAACCAGCCCCTGTACTCCCATCGCCAAGTAGACAATAAAATACATAATGTCCTTCTTGGTAGTTCAACATTGATCATTGATTCCTCTTAATGCAGTTTGTGATTCAAAATAAAAACATTACCAAATCACTATGCATCCACTCGCCTTATCTATAAAGCAAAAATGTTTTCTCTTTTACTTTTCACCATTTCTAAATAATAAAATGTTAAAAAGTTAGGATTTTTAACAGAGGAGGTTTTGTTGGTGAGTGGATTGGTGTGTGATGCTGCAGGGGCACTGAAAAGGGGGTTTCCCAAAGCAACAACAACGCAAAGACTCCACTGCCTAGACCAAAGCCCTACAGAACATTAGGGTTGAGTTAAACTAAATGGTAAGAATAAAACAATCAAAGTTCCCTTTCTCTGTATGTTGCAACACTATAATGCATATGAAGAAACTAAATTATCCTCTAATTTAATAAATAAATATATTTCTTTATTTTGGACCTTTTAAGTTAGGTCCAAAATGCAAAAGCAAAAAATTTTCTCCCACATATCTGTGCCAGATACATCTATAAAGAATGGATGGGCTCAGTTTATAAAGTTGCCAACTACTACATATCAACTTTATTTATTTATTTTTTTAAATGTATGCAAATTGTAACAGTTGTAAAACAAATAATAGAAACAAAAGTAATCTCATGCTCTCGTTTATTGGAAATAAGAATACAGTATGACAAGAACAACACTACACATCCTAAAGCCTAACAGAATCAAATCTCTCCATGAAAGGCTAGATATGTCCTCGATAAATACAAATCAATATCTAACTTTGATAGCAGCCTTGCTCACAAAGCTAAATGGGCTCTGATGTTGCCATGGAATGAATTGACCAAATTAAGATGAAAAAAATTATTGAAGATGAAAAAAATAAAGAATACCAACAAACAGCCTCTATTTTGGAAGAAAAACCTTTATTTCCTATTTCAAGAACATGCTTCAGCATGGTAGTAGAAGTGTATATCCATACATCCAGAGCCACAGAGTGATAGAAAGAGTTAGTCTACTGTTCTGTGACAGAGGTCTGTCCAGGGTTCGAGGTGAGGAAGCAATTAGAAAGGAAGTTTCTTTTTTTTTTCTTTTTCTTTTTTTTTTAAGTTGGTTCAGGCAGGCAGTGTGAAGATCTAGTGCTGGATCCTACGAATGGACTGCACCTGGTTGGTGTGAGCCTGGGTGCTGAACTCGTTGTAGTTTCTGTACTCGCCTTGGTGTCTGTCTCTCTCCAGGATGTACTGGTAGCCACGGTAACCAGGGAACTGATAGGCCACCCAGCTGCATAAAGGAACAGAACAAGCAAAGTGAAGTGAAAGCTTGAAAATTCACAAGAATTCAGGGAACAATGTGGCAATATTAGAAGATTTTATTGATTGTATATAGTTTCAGGTTAATATGGTCATAAATGGTGGTGTTTTGGAAGGAGTTAGCATCCTAAATTCCCCCTAACTTGCACCAGGAAAAATCTAAAACTATAGAAAATGGCACAATAATAGAAACATAAGAGAAAAATAACACTGACTGAAAAAAATTAAGCCTGCAACAAGGAAAAACAGAGGAAAATTACAAAGACAAAAAAAAATTAGGAGAGGGGATGAAGAGAGACTTACGCTCCTGAGTTGACTTTCATGGAGGGCACCTCCTTGCTGCACCAACCCATGGCCTGTAGGGAGGGGTAGTCATCGCACATCTCAAACTTACGGCCCTGGAAGTCCTCACACTCATACAGAGTCACCTTGCTATCACTGTGGTTCTGCAGAGAACACATTTAAACATTTTTAAGACTTTTGCAATGAGACATCAAAATAGCTTTGTTGATACTGAAAGAAAAAACACCAACGTTGAATCCTTTTTCTTTCAAGCAATACTAAATAAATTAGACTAAGCATGCCTGCAGATTTCATTATGTTTGGATTACATGGCTTCTTGCTATGATTTAATGTACGAGACTAAAACCAAAATGAAATTATTTCAACATATGCAGAGTATTCAAAGGAATGAAGAGGGGTATTTTTTATAAATACAGATGGAAAAGAGAAGTGAGTGAGGAAGGACTCACGGCACACTTAATGGGTCTGAAGGAAAGCATGTGCTCAGTTCTGTAGCTGCTGTTTCCACTCCAGGCCTCATAGCGAGGATAATCTCCCTTCTCCAGGATAAACTGCTGTCCCTGAAACTCTGGGTACTCGTAGCCCACCCACCTGGACAGCAGAGAGAAGTAAGGATCAGAGGAACTGAAAAACAAAATGCTACAAAAACACTCCAGAAAACTTGGTTCAGATAACAAATGACTCTAAAACCGTCCGCCTGTGATAGGAGGAGCCCAAAACCCACAGTTCGGTCTCGCAAAAAACAGAACGCAGCTTCTTTTGTCACCGTCTCACACAAAGCAAACATTAAGCTGTGCAGTGCTGCTGCACCCAGGGCGCCTTATCTGATCAGCAGTCAGTCAGTCAGCCAGGCAGCCATTCTGGCTCGCAGCCAGCAGCTGCTCACAGCCAGCTCTTATCAAAAACAGGGTCACACTTGGATGCGTATACACACGTGATGCATACCAAATATCAGTGTAATAAAAACACAGGTTGTATTTTCCATGTATATGTACATTTTTTTGTTATTAGATCTTTGTTTGGACTATATCTCCTTAGATCAGACTTTTTAAAATAAATCAATAGACATGTAGTTTGCTTTAGCTTAGAAAATTCCAATGAATATATTTTTAAATATTTAAGAAAAATTATGAAACTGCCATACTTTTTGACAGCTGTATTGTTAATATAGGCATGGCTAATGTCTAGCATTAATGTGGTGCAAATCTGCATTGGTAAAGCTAACCTTTATTGTTAGATGAGCTGGCAGATAATTCACACAAAAAAACAAAAATAGTGAATTGTGATCACCAGGAGTTAAAGACAAGTGTATCTGAGCAACAGGAATCCATCAGAGAGCTAACTTACGGTCCGTTCTCAACCTTAATGGAGCGGATCTTGTTGAAGCCCCTCTCCATGATGTTCTGGCACTCCAGCATGAACTCACAGCGCTTGCCCTGGAAGTTCTCCTCCTCCCAGACTGTGATCCTGAACTGGCCCATCTGCTCCATCTGTTGAGGGTTCATGGCTGCTGCTTCTCCCTTTGAGGGGTGCTTCTCTGCAGAATGAGGTGAAAAACATACATTTCATTCACAACAAAAAGTGTCCATGAGTTGTGAGTTTTATCCAAGAAAAAGCAAGTTTTCTCTGTGTGTTAAAGCAGATACTATGTAGCCACATTATAAACATGATAAGCTTAAAGCAGGGGGAGGGGGCTCTAGCTTCAATTAATAGAAAAATCAAATAAAACAACACAAATCTTTTGAAAATTCAAGTGTCCCTTCTTGCTTCAAAAAGATAACAATCCTAAACTAAAATGAGAAGCAAAAGCAAATAGTAATAATAATATATATCTTTAAAAATCTTTTTGCATATCCATTATTTTTCTACAGACAACCGCTTTATCAATAAATAATCACTGGTGTAAGAAAAATTGTGTATTGCTTGCTTAAAAAACTTGTTTTCAAACCAAATATAAGCTCACCAAAAACCCTCAAAGCATTCTTATTACATATTCTCTAAGATATTAGACAGATACATAAACAATAAGTAATAATATTAATTGTATATCCATATCTACCCAGGCTTATCTCTGAAAACAAAAGATCATAAAGTACATCCATCAGTTGCCTATGTGATGCATAATATAAATGTTAGCATCTTGCTTCCTGTTTGGCTCCACCCCAGTCACTCACACCCGTCTCCCCACAACTGTATCTGCTTTCTTGTAGCTAAGCTTGAGGAAACATGTGGGCATACTTACAAACAGTACTGAGGTGGGACAGATCCAGTATAATCAATGTCGGCGAGGAGACCCTCGCCTGTGTTTTTATAGGGCTGGGCCCCCTGGACCTGCGTCGCTCCATTTGCCCAGCAGCCTTGCACACTCAGCAGCTGAGCAGGCCGCCTGAAAGGGCAGCATTAGCCTCGTGCTTTGTGGAGGCTCCAGAGCACCATTGTCCTCAGAGCCCCAAACTGACTTAGTCATCAATACGGCAGCCATGGCTGTTGGCAACCTGACCTGGGACTATACAATGGCAACGCACTGACACGACAGTTTGATTGGTGTAGTGGGATAATAGAGACATTCTGGGAGCT
This sequence comes from Alfaro cultratus, assembly GCA_903066825.1. Taxonomy (NCBI): domain Eukaryota; kingdom Metazoa; phylum Chordata; class Actinopteri; order Cyprinodontiformes; family Poeciliidae; genus Alfaro; species Alfaro cultratus. Next base: position 113,699 of record CAEFZX010031821.1, read on the forward strand.
GATCCCCACTCTCTCTGCTGTAGGTAAACCGAATCCTAAACTCTAGGTGGGGAAAGGGGTTTAGGCATCCCACACAGTGAGTACTTGGGTGTGTGTTGATTTCATTTACGGAGCCTGTTTCCTTCTGTAACAGGGTGTGCTGGTCAGCTGGAGGAAGTGATGCACTAATGCAGGGAAGGTTTCACTGGCTCTGCCCAGGAGAATTTGGGTCATTTGCGTCTTTTACCTCCCTTCTTACACACAGCTGAGACAATTACTACACCCATGACAATAAGACATAATGACATGGTGATACATGGAGAATGGATTTGTGAATATAATTTGAAGACACTTCAAGTATTATTAGCACAAGTTCAGTCACTGTAACTAGCACTGTAACAAAAGATGTAAAAACATGAAAAAAAAATTACAACTTAATTTTAGGACTTAAAGTGTTTTCAGTCACCTTGATGTTTACCTTTAGTATTTTATTGTACTATCATGTTATTTTCTTCTGTTTGCTGGCCTGTTATGTCACTGTGTTTCCCTTGTTTTGAATATTAAATTTAGTATCATTTTGTGCTTTGTTTTTATTATGATTTGCTGGTTTCCAGCATTTGACATTGGTGTATGTTTGTTCAGCTGGTTTTCTTTTTAAAATATTGTAATCATGGTTGTACCTTCGTCCTGAATGCATTTGGGTTCATCCCAACAGCAAAACATGATGCGTCTTTTATTGTAGCACAGCAGTATAATCTCCCACGGAACATTTTAGATGAAAACAAACCTGTAATTTACAGTCATATTCAATTAATAAAGTTCATTTATTTCAGTAACTTATTTTACTAAGTTAAACACACTCAAAATGTTCATTTAATATGACAAATAAGTGTAATTCAAATGCATATTCAAATTTATTGAGCATGACTCCAAGTATATTTATTCAATCATCTAAAAACATGTTTGCAAAAAATATTTTTAACATTGTTGTCAGTTACACAATGATTGACAGTCATAATAATCTCTTTAAAATAAACAGAAATGAAGAATTTTCTTTATTTATACCTTACATTTTTAAAATTGATCGTTTTTAACAACTTTTAATTAGTGCCTTCCCATATCACCAAAGTATAAATATGAAATAACATAGCCAGTGGCCACAGGGCTTGATGAGAACCATTTATTATTATGCCATCTTACAGAGTATAAGGGTTGGAGAAGGATTTATGGTGGGAGGAAGGGTCTTAATGTCTCATTTTATCTTATGGACCAACTTGGCTCTATAATAACCAGGATATGTTTTCTATACATGTCAACTGGTTGCATGGAAGTCACTCTAGAAAAAAATGCCTTTTTTACCTGACCATTACAAATACAAACATGTGGAGTTTCTTAAACCCTATTTCCACTACAACTGTGCTCATTATTGGATAAAATTAAGATTAATCTTTTTGGCATTAAACTCTCAAAGTGGTTTTGGTGTGAAACAAAGGAGCAAAATGTAAAAAATGAACCTTGTGCCAACATTTTAATATGGTGGCCAATATGTGATCTTGTGGGACTGTTTATTTTACACAGACATGAAGGTGTGGTGTCTTCAGCCTAACCTCAACTCTGACCTTTATCAACAGAAATCTGGTAGCCTCTGCTAGAAAACTGAAAAGTGAGTCATCACATGGTCGTTTAGTAGGATGATGTGCCAAAATATTATGGCCAAGAGATCTATTGGTACATTAAAATTGGCCAGTCAAGGACTTAACAGACATACAAACAACATGAAAATAAAATATGTATCTAGATCAACACAAGAATGGTCCAGTATGCAAAACCTGTCTTGTTTTATGACATATCAGTCATGAGGCCTAAATACTATTGGAAATCTGTGGGGTGAGCTGACGAGATGTGAATATAACAAGAAGATACAGGAATGTAGATTATTCTGGATTATATTGTGCAAATTAGAAGATTATGATGCCGGATTGGCTAGACACGCTTGTACAAATTATAGCAGAGTAAATAAATGGTGATATTGTTGGAAATTATTTCTTATCAATGTGGTGCCCTCTTATAATATTCTTAGCTCAAGAGGGTTACTTATCTTTTAAATTGGTGGCAACAACTGTGTCTTGTATTCTAATAAAAATAAACCGTAATCACAGTATTTTCCTCATGTTTTTCTTATGGCTTCATTCTGAATGTCGTTAAATTTGAAGCCTTACTAATGGCATTTTTAAAAGTAATTAGATGGATAAGTGAAGTTCAACAGAAGTATAAATTTATTGTAGTTTTAAATAAATGGTAATAAATAGCTGTAATGGTAAGCTTTTTATTTTAATAATCACCCTGGGATGTTTATATTATGGATTATATTATTCAAAAAGCAATATAGAATGGTTTTGTGCTGCTATTTCATTTAGTATTTTCATATAAAAAACAACAGATGTGTATTGCAAGATTTAACTGCAATAGTTTATTTATTTAAACTGTGAAAATAATGGATATTAAATCCCAAGCGTTGAGATGCATTTTTGAGTTTGGACATGTGTTTTCTTTAGCATCAGTGACATCTAGTGGCAATTATCTGCATGATATTCTGGTGGGGAAAGAGTACAAATCCCTTTGTATTGCAAATAATTGAAGCATTCGCTTTTCCTTTTATCTACCTAAATTTGTATGGATTTCTCCTTAAAGTGAAATAATTTCATCAAAGAAACTACCTTTTCTTTCAAACTGATGGTGACATTCTGCAGAATTAATATGCTGATTTTTTGCTGATTAAACTTTTAGACATCTGTTGGTTTTCTGGACTTCCTGCATTCAGTTTTTAAAATCCTTCTTCTCTCCCTGAATATTGTATTTGATGGTGTTCTTAGTAACTTTGGTCATCTGTGGAGCGAGGGTTTTCACCTGTAGGGCATGTGGGCTGTTTACTTGTATGAACAGCTTTCTCTTTGTCTGATGTTAGCCCGTTCATTGTTCTTCTCTCTACATGTGTGTCCATTAGTGTGTGTCAGCCTGCTTGCACCCAGAGCAGGTGATGAGCAGGTGAAAGGCTTATATAGACACAGATGTTGTGTGCGTGTGTGTGTGTGTGTGTGTGTGTGTGTGTGTGTGTGTGTGCTTACATTACTCATGGTGTGAGGTACAACTCTGTTTACCTTGTCAGGTTGCCTCAACCTGTCGTGCTTTACACATAAAAAGCAAGGAAACATGATGGCAAGTTTCTGTTACATGAGTTATTAAATTTTAATGTTGCATCCACTGGAAATAATTCAAACAGAATGTGTATTGCCTGAACAATCGGGACTCTGTGTTTGCCTTGGGGGTTGGGACAGGAAACATACTTTCCTTTTTCCTCTATCGGGTTTGATTAAATGAGTCATCCCTACTTTATTACTCACACAGCCTACACAAGAAATTGCACTAATTAATTTTTTTTACTTCTGACTCCCATCTGTACCCCTAACTCTACCCATGACTTTGAAAATGATACTTTGTCTGAACCTCTGGTTCTTTTCTGAAAAATGTAACCCAGAAGTAACACACCTCAACAACTCATTTCCCTGTGAAATACAGCTGGGAGGGGGGAATTTGCATGTGTGGGGGGTCAGTGGAGTCCGGTACAGAGCTAGCACTGTGTGGTCCTACTTTGAATCCTTATCTGGCTGCATAACAAGTCCATTCATGTGTTTAAACTGGTCAAATGACTCATCTCATCAACCAGCTACTGCATCACTCATATATATATATACAGTATTCATATGTTTTTATTTCAGTTTCACTGGAAAAATGTAAAGAAACAGCTTAAAACTGTGGTGCTATCTTTGCGGGGACTTTCCATTGACTTCCATTCATTTCTACAGCCTAAACCTTACCCTTACCCTTACCCTAACCATTACATGCCTAACCCTAACCCTAACCAAAGCTCATTTCACACCTTAGTCCTAAATCTGACCCCTGACCCAAAAACAGCTTTTCCCCTTGTGGGGACCAGGCTTCGGTCCCCACAAGTAGCAGTTGGTCCCCACAATGTAGTATATGTCAGGAAAATGGTCCCCACAAGGTATTAGAAACAAACACACACACACACAAAACTCTTTGTATATCCACACACACAAGCACTCCGACATGTAGATTGCCCTGAGCAAATGCCCTCCTCCAACTGGAACATTACCATGGGGACTAATCCAGGTAAGGATGATGTGAGCAGGACATCTGCTCGTGCCACCTCCACTTGCTGGACACCTAAGCAGCTGGACAGAAAAACACTGAGAGAATATTCGATAGGTTTGAACATTTCCTATGATAGCCTCCATGAGTCACCATTGGTGTTGTAAATGGGAAAACTGACACGCTGTCTGTATTAAAGGGTGGCGACAGGCAACCACACAAGGCTGTCTGCACTCTCAGTTTATTTTGTAATGGAGAACATTTAGCCGTATAGTGTAAAACCAGATGTCAGTGTTAAAACACACTCTCTTAAGGTCAAAAAGAAAACCTTTCCAAGACCAGATCCTCTTTGATCATTGCTCATTCAATGTTACAGCATCGGAGAGCAAAAAGACGCATCTCCTGGGAGACAGAGCAGGCCTTAGGCATTTGCATGACTCTTCATTATCAGTAACTGTCAGAGGAAACAGCCAGCAGGCAGCACACACACACAGATGAACTAACACAGCCTCTGGGTAGCACTCACTCCACTCCACCATAAACAGATAGTACAACAGAGTTGGACAGGCACCACAAATGCAATCATGTTGATGCTGCAGAGATACAACAAGTGCTGCTAATGTCTCAGTGTGGCCCAGCAGAGCAAAGTTTAAAGGGTCACTGAAGACAGTAGTAGATGTAATGAAATGAGACAATTCAACTGTCAGGGGCAGACGTGTGTTAGTTCAGTTTTGTAAATTGCCAGTTTATTGAGTAATTCCAGTGTTAAAAGAAAGGGAGACCGTCTGAAGAGTAACAGAAACTAAATGCAAAAATAAAGATTTTGGTAGTTGTAGAAAATATCAAACAGAAAGATACAATAACATAAAACAATAACATAAAATGGGTAAAGGTGTACATAATGTATTTTTCTAACAGTGAGCTTAGAAAGCCTTGCAATGAAATTCAAACTCTTACTTTTCATTTCTCGCCATGTTACAGTCAAAAATGTTAATGTATTTTATTGTTATTTTATGTGATAGACTATAAATAAATAAGAATCTGTAAAGTCTGATGCATATATGCGCTCCATTTCCTTTATTCTGTTACCCCTAAGTAAAATTCAGTGCAATAAATTGCCTTCCAAAGTCACCTACATAGTAAATAGTCTACTTGTGTGTAATTTATTTTAATGTAACTACCACTATTTCTGAAGATCTCACTGGTTTGTTAGAAAATATTAACTGAAAATCATCATAAGGAACACATCTGATAATTCAGATATAAAATTGCAGAAAGTGTTACAGTGGGGCTTATAAATCACTATTCAAAGCTATAAGTGTCTCATTGAGCAATATTCAAGCCAACATCTGTAAATGTGTAGCACAGATGGTCAAAACATAGCCATCTAAGCTAACGTGCCAAACAAGGGGACCATTCATTACAAAAGTAGCAAAGAGTCGTATTGAATCTTTGGAGGATCTAGAGAAATCCACAGCTCAGGGGTGAGAGCTGTGGATCTCCCACCTGAGAGAAAAACTCAGGTGGGAGTTGTTCTCCCAACTAATTGTTGAACAGCTAATTGTTGTGCATGCTACAAATCTGACCTTTATGGAACAATAACAACAGGAAGGTCATTATTTAAGGGGGTTTTACAAAATCCTGTTCTCCTTCCGATCTTGACTTATTTAGCAAAGAAGATTGGACAAATAGTTACTGGGTGTGAAAATGTGAAAGTGTAAAATAGCAGCAGTTATAACTACAGTGAAAGTACCTTCTGACCATGGCTGAAAGCAAATGCATGCCGCACTTTTCGGATTTGTATTTTTCAAGGCTTCTGAAACCAGGATTTTGTTTTCTTTCCATGCCACAATTATGCTTTACATTGTGCTATTCTGCCACATAAATCTAAATAAAACACACATAAGTTTGTGGTTACAAAGTGAAAAATATAAAAACTATTGAAGGAGGGCACTTTAGTTGTTTGTATGGCACTAAATAAACATCACACAACTTTAATACAAAAAAATAGTCTATTTTGGATAACAGCAGTATTTTCAGTCTGTCAGTGTTCACCTTGAGTCTTAAACAAATGACGTCTGCAAGTTAACACAACAACTAGGAGCTGGAAGAACGGGTGTAGCAAAAGCAAGGACCAGTTGGGACAGTCGTTTTAAAATGGAAGCAAAGTAACCAGGATACTAAGGAGTGTAAGCCATCCACCTTCCACTGGCTTTAAGCAAATATTGACTGGAGAATCAAGCAGAAGCAAGGAGGCTCTCAGGTAAAGCCTGACATGCAGGCGAGGTCAGGCTTTCTAATGATAAGATGAGGCTATAGGTGTTTTCTGGAACAATAAATGATGAGGGGGGTTTAAAGGAGACATGAAGACCATATTAGGGTAATAATATGCATAACATAGAAGAAGACAAACTAGTAGACATGGTTTGATGTCAGTTTTTTTGACAAGCCCTAAGGTCACTTTCGAGCATATATTTTTTCAAGTATTTTTAGATGGATATGTGTAGTAAATATTTTATATCATCTCCAGTTATAGGTAGCTATTGTGTACAAAACATTATGTTAAGTAAAAATAAATAAATGTATTATCAAACAATTAAAACTGTTTAAAACTGCTGAATACAGAAAACCGTATTAATGAATGGCATAGGAGCGGCAATGGTTGAATACTTCAGCATAGCATCCTGATGACAGATGGCTTGTACCAGATCTGTGTGTGTGTGTGCAGTTAATGTTTAGTTAATGATTAACATAACCTCCTATTAAGGCCACCTCTCTGGCCCGCCTGAGGTCTCGCTTTGTTATGCAGAAAATGATTAGTGATGAGCAGAACCCCACAGTGGAAAAAAAAAGAAAAAACATGCTCCATGAATTTGCCAATGGAAAAATGATTATCAAAAGCACACTAAAGGAGAGAGATCAAGAGATTATCACCCCCAGGTCCTGGTAAATGTCAACCTCTTCAGCACAGGTGGGACTGATCAGTGGCTTTTTTTTTTTTTTTTTTTTGTACCGGTTTCAAGTTCAAATAGAAATCAATGTACATATGCGAGACATGGATTTGCAATCATACAGTTGCATCTTTTACTTCTTCATATGAGACTACAAAGAAAATGTTGGATAGAAGTTGCTCTGACGGAACCTACAAACTTTTACTGGAAAAAGACTATACTCTTCAAACTTTGGAAACATTAGTCTTAGCTGCTTTCTTTTGTCTAAAAACTGTGGAAACAATGAGTTAGTCTGAGCTGCTTCCTTCAGAGCAGTAACTGCTGCCAGCTGTATGCAAATAAGACAATGTACCTGCTCAGCGAAATAAAGGCTGCAACACACCTGGTGGCAGTTACTAAAAGAATTATCATCATGGAGATCGCAGATGAAATACTGGCTCTAACTTTACTCTTTATGCATTTTCTTTCGGTTTCTATATACCTTTATGAGTCATACTGGTGCTTCTTATCAATTTTAGTGCAATGATATTAGATAAAAAAATGACTGGAAGAAATGTTTTGAGCAGCATTCATCTCATTTGCGCAGTCCAAGTCCAAAAGTCAAACTTCGTGCCTTTTCCAGATGCCCACCCGTACCTGCGTAACGCGAGCCGAACGAACAAAACTTCATCTTCAGGTATTGTACGTGAGGCTCAACGTGAAGCAAATACAGAGAAAAGTGAGGAAAAGTCACAAATGGTGCGGCGTGATGCTGTTCTGGAACACAGCAGCTGGCGTTTCTCTTCTCCACTGTCTGAAAGGGAGAAAGGTTTTAAAAAGTAAAATAAATTAGAAAAATATAGAATAGCAGCTGGAAACTAGTGAAAGAATTGATGCTCTGCATGAACTTACGGCCTACCTTTAGAAGAAGTAAAGCAATAAAGGAAGGGAAATGTGCAAGCTTGGTCCCCACCTTTTCCACGCATTGAATGTGTGCGTTTTGTGACAGGTATGCACCTTTTATACTTCCCCATGCTCCCCCCACATCCCTCCGTCCTCCTTTCTCCTCCCCTCTTAGTGGATCCTCTGGGCGCAGACACCTGTCACACGGTGCGTTGCTCTGATCCAATATTGACATAAAGAGGGAGGGGCACTCATGTGTGTGTGTGCGTAAAACACACGCAACCAAAATGAATTATTCCAAAGTGCGCGGCCTCCTCCTCTTCCTGCTCCGGTGTGCCAGGCAACGACATGTGTGACCTCTGCGCCTACACTGAACTCTAAAAAGCCTCATTGTAACGTAGCTACCTGACGACAAGCTCAAGCCGTGCCATACAGCTTCTGTTCTGGGATTATTTTCATACACTTTGCCTTGCAAATACCTGCGTGGAGCTGTCGGCTCACTTTGTTCCACAACGTTTCGAAGGAAGGTTCATTTATGGTTGTGTAGAGAGGGATGGATTTTAGTTCACATGGGTCACAAATTCAGAAATCCAACCAGAGGTACAAAGTTATTTATCTTATGTAGGAAGTCTGAAAAATCCTGGCATTAAGTAAAAAATAAAATTGCTCACCTTGTTAAATCATACATAAACTGTGTTTAAGAACATTTCTTTTGTCAGTTTCACTTCCTGTGCTATCCTCATTACTGTTGGACCGAAAAAAAAAAAAAAAGTCATCAATTAAGCAGAACCTGTCTGACATGAAGAAAGCTAAAAGTCAACACATATTATGATTTAAAGCTAAACATCACAAATTAATTATCAACTGTCAGACTGGAAAGCTTTATAAAGACATTTCTAAGACTTTAGGATCTTTGGCTGGCAACTCACACTGACAGCCATTATCCACAAATGAAGAAAATATGAACATTCACCAAAGTGGCTGGCCTACAAGAATTTATCCAAGAGTTCAACAACTTACCCACGAGATCAGAAATAAAGCCAGAATGTCTTAACCACTTCAGTTTACACTTTGTACTGTTAAGAGTTCATAATTCCCCAGTAAGAAAGAGACTCGGCAAGACTTACAGTTCCAAGGTCTGAACTTTCTGACAGTATAAAGCAGAAAGACCAAAAATAAAACCATCTTAATGATCCTAAAGGTGTTCAGTCCCTATTGACTTACAGGACTGGACAAGCAAATAAGCAACAGAAAACTCAATCATGGCCACTGCCTTCCTTAGCAGTTGTGCTCAATTCTCATTTCCCTTTAGTTTCTGGGATTTCTCCCATCGAGCTTGATTTCTCTAGTTGAATTTCAAACGTGTCAAACATTGAATAGAAAAATAAGTTCTGAACAATTGACGTTGAGTTTCTCCAGTGTTTTAGAATTGTAGTTTGTCTATGGTTATAGTTTGGCAATGGCAGCAGAGGAAGTAAATTAAACCATTCAATCTGTGTTGGCCACAATTCCAAATATTGATCAATTAAAGTTGGAACAAGAGGAATGTAGAAAACATTTTATTGCATGCAAAGATCTTGTGGCCCTTATCCACAAGGGCATGTTTACAGTCACAGTTTCATCACGGCCAACAACAGCATTTGGGTAAAATCAGAACCAAGCGCTTAAACCTTCAATAGAATCTATGTCTCCAGCAAGCAATTGTTCTCAATAGACAAAGGTCCAGACTCTGTGAGGGAAAGCATTGAACAAGGCGATGGTTTTTACCAGTCTACTCAGTCAAGATGCAACTTACAAAATCTTCTCTTTTTTACACCCCAAGACTGAAGGTTACCCAGAGCAGGGAGCCGTATCACTGATGTAAAAATGCACAACTGGCTACAGATAATTCTTCCACAATAGAAGATCACACAGCATACTCACCAGACAGCTAGTCAATAAGAGATCTGCATGTCTGCTGCAAATTGGCAGGTCTCTCCTCTAATGTATGGGTTAATGGGTTGTACATAGTAAGAGAAATGCATTGAATTAGAGAGTAAACAAACCCCTAGGGTATTTTTAAAATTAGATTTTCTACTAATGGGTAATTTGCAGTTTAAATTACAGGAACAGATATTGGAGGAAAAAACTATGTGAGGATAACATGAGAATAAACACGTATATGCATATATACTTGTTTTGATAATTTTTTATTTCAGACATTTCACCAACAACACATACTAACGAAGACTTTTATCTTTCCAAGTGTAAATACATGTATATTTGGCTACCAAATATGCATGTAAATACACCATTTGTTTGGTGAATGAGTCTGAAAAGGAGTATGATGAAGTTTAACTTATATAATCATACCACTTTTACATTCAGTAATTCCTAACATAAATAATCTTCCAATTTCCCATCTCCCTTCTAAAAGAAAAAATATATTTCCTCAACCCTTTAGAGCAGCATCTCCTTTAGAGATGCTGGGTGGTGACTTGTAACAGGCTACATTTGAGGAAAAAAAAACAAAAAACATCTCACACCTTAAAGTGAGGGGTAGAGCAAACTTTCCTTAGAAAAATGCCAGAAGCTTTTAGATGGCTAGAAGCATCTCAATTAGGTAATTTCAGCCAAAGTGGGTTACTTATTGCTTATTCTACAACATGCATTTATGTTCATATTAGATCAGATAAAGAGTAAAAAAAGGTTAGTACTTAATTGCAATTAATCCATTTTTGATTGCAGAGGTAAAAAAGTAAATTAAACATCAATATCTGAACATGGTTTAATACTATAAAATGTATAAATGTTTCCACAAGGTTTATTATATACAAATGTGAAATGCAAAAAAGGAGACGTTAAGATGCTATGAAAAACTGAATTTACTTAAAATCTGCAGCAAATCACTCATTTAAAAAGTATGTAGAAATAAAACCTACAGTTTAGAAAGTTCTTTTAAAGTTTTTATATCATATTTGTCTTCCAACTCAATTTCCTCTAAAATTTTCCGATCTAAAGCAAACAAAAAAAATCACAATATTTTATCATTGACAAGCTTTTTCACACATTACATTTTAAACATAACATTTTTCACAGGGTTTAAACCTTCTAACCTAAATAATCAATGTACATGAACTGAAATCAGGAATTGTATTTAATTACAATTACAGCTTAAAATTTTCAAATAGGAGAACAACAAACTACAGATTACGCATAGCAATTGTGGCTACATATTCTTGTAATCATGGCCTTAAAAAATGGAGTATGCAGTGCTGGCCAGACAGAAATTTGTCTCTCGAGGTTATAAGATAAAAAAAAAAAAAAGAACAGAATGTCAAAAGCCACTCTGGTTATTTGTGGAAATCAACATTTATTTATTTTGTAATACAGTTTGTTTTTAATACAGTTTCCTAGCTTTGGAAAGCACTTCAAGCAAATTGAATACATTTCCTGTATGTATCAAAATCTTGTTTCCATGAAATACAAAGATCTAACAACGGTACTGTAAAAATAACATTTTATCAAGTAAAGCCCATAGGACAACACTGGCCCTGTACAGAAGCAGCTACAATACGAAACTCAATTTCTGTCTCATTTTACAAGCAGTTTCAGTGATTTAATGTGTCGTCGTTCAGACACCTATCAAATCAGATCGCAACTCCTGGGCTGCCTAATTTTCCATCCATTCTTCGTTATATTACGAAGAATGAATGGAAAACATTGGTCCTCAATACAGCTATAAATCAGGTTCTGTTCACTTCGGCTCTTCAGTCAACAGCAATTCGATGTCGTAAAGCTGCCCTAAAACAATGTTAGATTGAAAATACAATTATTAAGTAGGCCACACAATGTAAAAGTTATTCACATTTTTAGGAGTGTTCTTAGATATTTCTAATACTAACCATGAAAACAAAAGATCTTAGGTTTTTGATCAAACACATAGGTGGCCAAGTTCCAATTTCACCTAATACTTTATGAGTTTGAGTTACAAAAAATACTACAGCAAAGATTCTGCGTTTTAAAATGCCATGAAATCAAATCAACATATGTATAATCATAGTCACCAGTGATTACTTGTAGTAAATCAGGGTAAATTGTGTTGGAACAACAGGAAATCGTATCAAAAGACAGTGAGAGAAAAAAAGGTATTTTGGTCAGTTGATCAAATATGAAAAAAATAAATAAAATAAAATATTTTTTTTTTCCTAGTGACTAAATGCATCAAAATTAAGAACTCCCACCAATTTTAGAATATAAACACATCAACTGGCAGAATGCACAGAAATGCACTCTATTGAGGGATGTTTAGTTTTATGCATACAATAAACTGATTATTTTTTTCTATTTAGATGGATTCAAAATGACTACCTCTATCAAGCAATGTGCTGTAAAGGTTACAGCACATTAAAACTGAAACTCAATATTGGCCAGGAAAAGCCTGATCTGTGATCTCTACATTTTTGCATTCCTGCTTTAGCAGCAAAGCCTTCAGGATCTTTCACAAAACTGAAAATTGAATGGTGATACATATTTCACACCACTTATATTAAATCACTTTGATTAAAAAAAAACAACACTTTCTTTAGATAGGCATGTTTCATACAAAAAATGAGATGTGACCATGTGTTAACAATAGGTGTTGGTTGAAATGTCCCCTGAATGTTTACTGCCCACCTATACAGACACTTGTAGTTCAACACAATGATGAAACTCCTGAGATCTTACTGGTCACTCTGACCCGATCTCCTCTTGTAGGCATCCCAGCCCGACTTTCTATACGACTCGGCAGCCTCGAGCCTATCAGACGCCTCCAAAATGCCTCGTCCCACAATGATGATGTCTGAGCCTTTGTTGTAGATCACGTCCTCTGGGGTTGTGTACTGTTGGCCCATCAAATCCCCTGGGTGACAAAAAACACAGGGAGATTAGGAAAGTTGTGAATAAGAAGGAGGGATTAATGAGACGGTCAACAAATAATTTCTAAAGCAACAGCACCACCTGGTGTTGGGAAAGCGTCACTAAATCTATCATTAAATCTTTGCAAATTAAAAATAAAAGACTAAAAAAACATTTTAAATTACCAGCAATTAAGGTTTTATGATCACATAATTGTATAAACTATTAAACAAAAGAAGTGTGATAAACAATGCTATCCGTCATACATCTCTACAAACCAGAAAACCTAAATCATGGTACCTGTTGAACAAAGAAATTCAGATCCTGGCAGTTTCCCACAACAAAGAAACAACAAACTGACAAGAAGTGAAGTTTACCTCCAGCCTTTATCTGCACACCAGGAGTCAAGTAGAGAAATTCTGGTTTTTCAGTCATCTTAGAGCCACAAATGAACCCAATTACAAAGTCTGAGTTTTCCTCTGCCATCTTCACCTGGAGAGAGAAGAAACAAAGCTGAAGTAAACCCTGAAGCATCATGTATTGTGATAAGAAGACCTCAGCAGAAAGGTGCTTACCACAGCTTGTGTGTATTCACCAGTAGCCAGAGAGCCTTGGGAGCTCATCTGTGCAATAAGCAAACAGCCTCGGCCCAGAGGCTTCCCCACAGCGCTCAAGCCCTTCACGACCCCGGGCCCCGGTACAGCGTGGGCGTTGACGATGTGGGACCAAGACGAGATCCGGAACACACCGCCTGGAGAGAACAAACACTAATTCAGCTCAACTGTGAAGATATTTTATACATCTGGATGCTCTTTCGCAAAAGAAAGAACTGTCTAACATGATCTCACCCTCATACTGATGCTTGACTGTATTTCCAATGTCAGCAAACTTGCGGTCTTCAAAGATGAGAAAGTTGTGTTCTTCAGCCACTGCTTGGAGTTTCTGGCTGAACTCTTCTGTGAAATCCTGATGGTACACAAAAAACATGAGTTTAAGTGATTCAACCACGTTCTTTAAGCAACAAAGTGCTTCTCTCCTACCTTCAGGATGTCACAGTGAGTCTTCAACATGCAGATCTTTGGACCGAGAGACTCGGCCAGCTGGAGCAGCTCC